>JACVVK020000010.1:1610000-1637500 GCA_018292915.2 Batillaria attramentaria
TGTGTGTGTGTGTGTGTGTGTGTGTGTGTGTGTGTGTGTGTGTGTGTGTGTGTGTGTGTGTGTGTGTGTGTGTGTGTGTGTGCGTGCGTGCGTGTGTGTGTGTGTGTTAAGGGATGTTTGGTAGACCCCCAAAATGTAAACGGCTGGTCGCTTGTTGGTTTTATTCCCGTGCACTTCCAAATACAAGAAAATGCGCCTGATCTGTGTCCTATTTGTGTTCACACGCAGCTGCGTTCGGGCAGCGCTTGTTGGCGACTCGGGTAGCAGACGACAGAAAAAAGAAAGAAAGAAAGAAAGAAAGAAAGAAAGAAAGAAAACTGAGGTAGTTGGGTGAGCATTTCTGGATTGCCAATATAAACATGTATTACAGTTTTCACACATGACAACTGGTCTGTGTTTGAAGTTTTTGGTTTCAGTGAATTTTAATCTGCTTCCGGGGTGTGATCTGTACCATGTTGGTTGTTTAGTAGGAGATAATTATAATAGTATTCACAGTGTTTCCTTTGACATCGCAGCAGCGTGCAGGCGCTTTCATACACAGCTTAGGGAATCGCCTAAACAACACATCTATCATTTTTAAGTTGTTTCTCTATAGATAAACAACTTTATACCACTCTACCACTATTACAAGTCATGGTATAAAATCCATAATTCACCACATGTGGTATAAACATTGTACCCATGACAACCACGCGTGAATTTTATGGCTGTACCTAAAGGCCATGTCACACGAGAGGGCAAAAACACTTGAAAACATTGTTTTCAGATGTTTCGCTGCGAAACAGTGTGTTTTGTCGTGTGACATACTTCATACTTTTCAAAACACTATTTCGATCGTGTTTTCAGTTTTAGAGCCTGCCCTAAAATCCGAAAACATGTTTTGTGTTTCAACCAATGAAAGCCGCCGTGCGGAGTGTCAAGTGACACCTTCCCGTATCCGCTCAGTCAACATGTATGTTTAAGGAAAAGAGACATCGACTTTACCCAGAAACTCCATCCAGAGGTATTTCATACGCATTGAAGTTCTACATACAAGAAAAGGGTGTCTAGTAAGGTAGGAATGTCTTGACCGTAGCAGGGAAACTTGTTTTCAGTGTGACATCGCTTTAACTCTCACCAGTTCACAGTATTTTGAGCTATAACGCGTGCGAATCAAGCATGATTCTCTGAAAGGGGACTGTATACTCATTTGTAAAGATAACATAGACATGTTATACACCAATTTGAAGGAAATTGAAGTCTGCTTTTAGATATGTAAAGGAAAAATGATTTTGAACACTGGTTTAGCAATAAATTGACTTTATGTTGCAAGCATATGAGCAAAAAATAAAACAAAAATGTTGATTCCCGACAGAGGCTAAGAAGAAGAAAAAAAATTGTTTCATTGTTTTATGCCATGTCATTACTATTTTCATTTATCTCATTCATTTCAGCATATTACTGCAAAATATGAGGAGAATATCTTTAGAAATGTGTTTTGTAGCCGATGTGAACAATGTGAACCTTAAATTGAGAAAAATCGCACACAATTTGGACCGCACACAGCACACATACAAAACCATGAACTAACACCTTGGAAATAACTGAAATACTTATGATATAATATTCTCACCTCAACATTAGGTATTTACACACATTTGTCACATTACATGATGTTTCCATGACTAGTCTCTTCCACACCACATTGTCCGCCCTCCGCACAGCAACAGTCAATATGTGATTTTCCTTATCACTGTCTCCAGAGTCGAGTTGATAATCGGAAACAGCAGAAGAATCATCATCTGAATAAAATGGCTCACTGTCTGACTCGGATGAGCTCATTTTGATCATGAGAAATTTGGACAGATGTAAACACCACGTGCGCCGATTGAAAACAAGAAAAATGGCGGAAGCGTCCGTAACGCAGCAACCTCGAGCAATAAATTACGTCAGCAGTTTATGCATAAATTGTCGTATTTATGTGTCTAAGAACACCTACATGGCATTTTCAGAAGTTTTCTGCCGGTTTATGTCAGAAATATGAAAAAATAATGACGAACATTAGATTAAGGGGGGGGGGGGGGGGGGGGGGGGGGGTGTAAAATCCATGACCCTGTCATCGTATTTCTACATACGATGCCTAAGGGCGTGAACTGGTGAGAGTTAAAGAGTGAACAGGTATTACCCCTAGCAGTGTTCCAGCAGTGTGTTCTGGTGAAAGGATTTGCGTCACAATATGACGCGAAAAGGGACTAAAGAATAATTTACGTCACGACATGACGTAGTTCGACTTCGTACGGAAATGGGAACGAAGGAGCTTTGCCAGTCGCTTGACGTGGAATTGTTGATCTTTTGCTGCGTGTTATCAACAAGCGGTCGTGTTTGTGACAAGCGTAAGCCTAGTTCCAGTTCTCTACTAAGACGGAGGCTTCGAAACGGAAAAGCTGACTTCTCAAAGCCTATGGACAAAGCGAGGTAAAGCACCTCAGTCAGTGATGTCGCGTGAAGCATTTGGATTGCCGATGTCAGCTTTCAAATCAAAGACTTGAAATGCAGGTAGGGACGTGGTATAAATAATTTTCCCAATTCGGTGCCCCCGATTACCTAAACTACACCACACTCGTTTGTTGATTTCGACCGTAAAACTGCTCGTTAAAACTCGCAGTTTTACGGTCGAAATCAACAAACTCGTGTGGTGTATTTTCCGTAATCGGGGGCACCTCATTGTGAAAACTCTATTTATGGGACGGTGCAGATTTTGCTACGCGCAGCAGCAAGTTTCAGTGATACAAAACAAGACTGTGACGTTTCTCCACACAATACATACTTTCACGCACACAGTGACGTAACAAAATCTGCGTCATAGACACCTTACGTGCACACTATGCTGCTGCGTTCTTTTTGGCGGGAGTTGTGAGACGTGTGTGTGTGTGTGTGTGTGTGTGTGTGTGTGTGTGTGTGTGTGTGTGTGTGTGTGTGTGTGTGTGTGGACGGATGTAATGATGGCTATCTCCTAAACCACCTCGTTGGAGGGCTCTTTACTTTGAGATAAAATGGGCAGTCATATTCTCCAGACCTACCTTTCACGATTTTTATCCTGCCGCATTTTTGGAACAGTTATCGTCCATTTAAAAAAAATCGGTCATGTTACGTATTTTTACGAAAAAATTGTTCAAATGGCTCCTTTTTCTGAACTTGGGAAGATCATCCAGTTATACTGACTGTATTCGTAGCACAGCTCTGTAGCTCTGACAGGTTTTGTGTTAAAAAAAAATTCCGAGGTAAGCCAAAGGTAAGCCAAATATCTATGAAAAGACTCCTTCAAATTACTCATCATTCCGGTATTTTTGTCAATTGTGACAACTGCACATACGACATGAACTACTGCACTATTATAGTGTTAGTATTAAGAATAACAGAGCTTTTAGATAAACACATTTTTCAAGTTTCTGCGAGAAGCGCCGATCAAAAAAGTTCCAATTTTGCAATTTCGTAAGTACAATCCAATGCACTTAAGCCCACGTCTCATCAGCTCTCTAGATCTTCCAGATTTTATGTCAAAATTAATTCAGTCACGGAAGTCACAAAAACAAGGAAATCACAAGATATGAAGAAGTATCATCTGTCAGACAAGCAGCGTGAGGGTGACGTCAAATGTTTGGTTCACAGACAAAATCTGCAAGTATCGTCACTGCTTCCGACATTTCACCAGCTCTCTAGGTCTTCCAGGTTTCATGTGAAAAATAATTCATTCGGGGAAGTCACAAAGCCAACAGGGAAATCACAAGATTTGAACAAGCATCGTCAGACGATCTCAGTGCTAGAGGCTGACGCCAGATATTTAGTTCACGGAATTGACGTCATCTCTCTCTCTCTCCCCCCCCCCCCCCCCCCCGCCCCCCAACCCCAGTCACTGACGTGGCTAATCGATCGTCCAGCGGATCTAGTGTCATTGGTAGGATTTGAAGAGGGGAGAACCGGCAACAGTAACAACAAAACAGACAAAGTAACATGAAATTTGGAGAAACAACTTTGTAGGACGGGGCCGTTCCTCCTTGTTCATCTATCATGACGTCAACAGTATGACAGATACAGTCTACTTCGTTTATAACGTCGCCGGATATAACGTCACCCCGTTATAACGTCACCCGAAGACCGGTCCTGGCCCAATTCCTTCTTTAAAAGACTATTTTAACCTCGGATATAACGTCACCGGATATAGCGTCACCCCGTTATAACGTCACTCATCCATGCCGGTTATAACGTCATACCAATCCCCATGGCAGTTCGCACAATCATGGATTACAGCGGCTTCAACTGCGGCCTTCAGTTACAAGTCATAGAACCTCACGCCGGATGTGCCCCTCACTCTCTCTACCCTACCCCCCCCCCCCAACCTCTCCTCCCTCTTCACGCTTACGGAACCTGCTCTGGTTTTCCCCGCAATCTCTGCCCCATCGCACGTACATTTACCGGATGTGACATCACGGTTTGAAAAATGGCAACTGCTGCTGAGGATGCTGCGAAGAGAAAGTCTCTTTCATTGAAAGAAAAAACTGACGTCATCGAAAAGGCTGAGGATAACCCTGCCCTGTCCACGACATCTATAGGTGAATCTTTTGGCATCGCCTGGACGACAATGGCATCCGTTCTCAAGAACAAATTAAAGTACAAGCAGCTGTTTTTCCAGAATGAAATTGATGTTTCCAAGAAGCGATTTTTTGCTGGCAATTTGATGGCGGTGGTGGTGGTGGTGGTGGGGGGGTGATGATTGCAGTGTCATGAAGTAAAATCGCTAGATCGATAGATCTGTGCCGCTCTTGTTTCATTGACAATATTTAGATCTAGAAATACAATATTTAGATCTAGAAATAGAACCCGGTTCCTCCTGGGATACTTCCCTTCTCAACACAAAGGAATGAATCTGCACCTCCACCCCCACCCCCTTCCCGTCCCCCTCCCCTCTTCTTTCTCCATTTAGATCTAGATCACACCCCGTCTTTGTCTTTCTGTCCTGTACGTGCTGGGTGGTGCCATGTCTATTGCACCTCGTTATCTCCCCTGGCTCATTAACAGTGGCGCAATAAACACTACCACCTGTACTGCAGTGACGCGACGGCCTATCTGTGAAGCCCCCCCCCCCCCCCCCCCCCCCCCCCCCCCCCCCCATCACAATTCCCGCTCGGAGCAGTTCCCAGTCTTAGACTTGTTGAAGCCCCTTCCCCTCCCCCCTCTCTCCGGATATAACGTCACCCGCACGTAAAAGTGACGTTATAACCGATAGCCGGATATAGCGTCCCACATATAACTTCGCTCAAAAACATTCCCCGATGGGTGACGTAATATCCGGAGTCGACTGTACATAATTATGCCGGTTTATGCGTGCAAACGACACCGCTGAAGAACTTCCGCTAACTACGATTCTGCGCAAAACACCCACACACAGCAAGCCTACTGTATAAACAGCTGTATTTGTCGCTTTTGTGCGATCTACCCGCAACCAGGAAGTTGTCTGGCTACTTGTACATATTCACGCTCAAAAGTGTGACAAGGAACCGGTGCAACACGATAAAATTACTCCAGCGACGGATTCACTCCGGACTAAAATTCTCGCTCACAAATATTTACTTCCCTCAAGAACAATTTACTTACTCCACACATGAACAGATTTACTCCACGACAGAATCACTCCCCTGTTTATAGAGACGAAACTCGTAAGCGTGTGTGTGTATGTCGTAGCTGCAGAGTACTTCTGTCGATTGAGGTTTTTAATCCGGCGTATACGCCCCTGGGGAGTAATCTTGAAGCGTTACACCAGGGGAAAAACTAAATATGGGACTTTTAATACTGATAACGTCAGAAGACTGGCTCACCCACTGGCGTCAAAGTTCCGGGTCGGTGTCTTGACTGACAAATGAGCCGTCTTCTTTTACTTCAAAAAAAAAAAAAAAAATTTTAGGGTGGATTCCCACTAACCAAGAGCCGTATAAGGACAACAACTGGCACAGAGAACAAAACGTGGCGACACGTATGTTCTGCGTGTGGACATTTATAATTATAGGTGTGATTCTGACCAAATGAGCTAGCTAATACTGTACTGAGTCACCTAGACAAGCAGGAAAGTAACACAGACACGCCTTATATAGTATACAAGACGTGCTGTTTCGGCGGTCAAACCTCGAACTGTGAAATGCTGCCAATGACTAAAGTTGGCAAAATTATCTCTTGTGTAGATTTGACGTGTCAAGAGTTAAATTAACACTTATTTAAATCTGAAACCGAAACCTCAAGTCCCCCCCCCCCCCTCCTTGAGATATGGGTAGTTCTTTCAAATCAAATAGAATCAGCTGAAGTAAAATTATGGAAATTCTGGAAACGCGCCTAATAAACGTGTTACATGTAATTAGTTTAAAATCACGTTTCAATTCACTGGCTGATTTTGCATTGCATTTAACAGAATAGGTGAAGGGGGAGGGGGTTAAAATTTCATCAGATTTTCATTATACCACAGTTTAGCTCGCCGTGATTACTAAAGGAGCCCTCAAACTTTTTTTTTTAATTCATTTTTTTTTAAACATGTGTACATAAGGGTTCATACAATTATGCATTCGACCACTGGCAAAATCAAATACATGTACATAAAGACAAAATGGGCGAGATGAAATAAATATTTTAAAAAGTGGAGAGAGAGAGAGAGAGAATTGGTACACATGCATATAATCTAGATACACATATTAGTACACACAAAAATGCATGACATCACACATACATAGGAACATACACACATACATGTATACAAACATAAGGCCGTTACTAAGAGCAAGCATGTCAGAAATGTACCTCTAGGATCAATTACAGAAAAATGAAAAATTACAGCTATCAGATTCAGTTGTATATTTATGTTATAAGAGGTTGGTAGGGTATTCATTTCTGGTTAAATATCTGATAGTTTTGATAATCCCAAAGTCATACTTTGTATAGAAATAATCTAATGAAACGACGGACTGTCAATCTGTCACTGGAGAGACATACATCTCTGGTCGTTGATTAAGTTGTTTTTATTTCAGCCTTCATGTCAGCTACACCGGGGGGCCGAATCTACAATACTCTGTTCTCCCCCCCCCCCAACCAATTGCAGTATTAAAACAAAGAACATTACATCACAAGCTACCAATTCAAAAGGGACGATATTCTGGTATGCAAAGAAGTTGCTGTCGTTGCTAAGATAGGAGCAAAAACGTGAGCCAGAACATGAGCCTGCTGTCCACTTCACTAGTTAGTGAAGTGACGCGTTTGTCTGAAACAGACTACAGCTACGACCACAGCTGTCGTCTCAGTGGAACGAGCAGGTGGTCGTTGGCGACATTACAAGTTTACAAAGGTCTAAAATACACTTGGGGGGGGGGGGGACCATTGACTCAATAATGGCAGTTTGCCAGTTTGCGAAACATGTTTGACCGGTTCGAGTTGCCGCTTTAACAATGAAGCCGGAAGTTTTAGATTTCAAGGGACATTCAACATGTCAACACTGCATGGGTGTTTTTGCAGTATGAGTCTGGGATTGAGTTCTCCGAAACTCCGAAAGTACCGATACCTACTGCAAGCATGCCCTACCTAAAATCATTAAGTATCATCGTGGCAAACTGATGCTTTAAAAGATGACGCCGGCGGGTGACATGTGATTAAGCGTACGGGAAGTGCCGTTTTCGGTACATGTATATTAAAATTTTACAAAAAGTTTCATGGGACATGTATTTTGGTCCTGGTGTTCCGTCACACGTTTCCCTGAGACTAGACAGCCACGAAATAATGGGGTGGGGTGGTGTGGTGTGGTGTGGTGTGGTGTGGTGTGGTGTGGTGTGGTGTGGTGTGGTGTGGTGTTGTGTTGTGTTGTGTGATAACTTAGTTCCAGGTGCTTGAGTCTGGAAGGGCTACACAAGAATTACTTAGTTCATTATGATGGTTGGAACACAAGGTGGGTAACTTTAATGTATGTCTGTTGTTCTTTTGACCCTGTGCGTGTGCGTGTGCGTGCGTGCGTGTGTGTGTGTGTGTGTGTGTGTGTGTGTGTGTGTGTGTGTGTGTCTGTGTGTGTGTGTGTCTGTGTGTGTGTGTGTGTGTGTGTGTGTGTGTGTGTGCAGTGTGTGTGTGTGTGCAGTGTGTGTGTGTGTGTGTGTGTGTGTGTGTGTGTGTGTGTGTGTGTGTGCAGTGTGCAGTGTGTGTGCAGTGTGTGTGTGTGTGTGTGTGTGCAGTGTGTGTGTGTGCAGTGTGCAGTGTGTGTGTGTGTGTGTGTGTGTGTGTGTGTGTGTGTGTGTGTGTGTGCAGTGTGTGTGTGTGCAGTGTGTGTGTGTGTGTGTGTGTGTGTGTGTGTGTGTGTGTGTGCTTGCTTGCTTGCGTGCGTGCGTGCGTGCGGTTTCAGTAATAAACAGCTCACGAACGATTGGACACTTCAAAGAACGGGGACATTTCCCCAATTTAAGTAGCATTAATAAAACATCAATTGATTAAGCATTAATATGACCGTGCTGTTGTTTAGTTTTTTCGCTTCTGGCTGTTCAGCTTCAGTTGTTTCTGTTCTTTTGGGGTTTTTTGTTGTTGTTTTATTATTATTTTACTTTTCCTTTTTTTGGTGTTTTTTTTTTTAAATTTTATTTATTTATTTATTGTGGGCTTTTTGTACCTTTTGTGTTTTGGGTGTGTTTTTAAAAAAAAATATTTTTGTGTGTGTGGTGTTTTAACTATTTTAAATTTAAAAAAATCTTGTTTGATGTTTGTTGTGATGTAAATACATCCACATATCTAGAGATGGTTTCATGTACTGATATAACTGTGTATGTTTGTAAGTCCCAATCATGAATGTTTGTTCTATACATGTCAAATATGCCCCCCCCCCCAAAAAAAAAACAACAACAACAACAAACAAACAAAAAACCCAAAAACAACAACAACAACAACAAAAACCCACACACAAAAAACAAACAAACAAACAAACAAACAAAAAACCAACGGAAAAAAATGACCTTGCTTTTGCTCTTGTAAAGTAGATAGTTTCTTTTGCCCCTCCACGTAGTATGGGTCAAACAGTAAGTCTGTGGTGTGTTTAAAATGCATGAACTAGAGAACAAAGTACTAATTAAGTGTCTGCCAGTACATGTAGTTCATTTTGAGCGAGAGTATATTTTGGAAGAAATGAACCAGAATTGTGTCATGGTGACAGAATGTCAGGCTGGTTTATTAAAACACACACACACACACACACACACACACGCGCGCGCGCGGCAAGCCGGATGTGCGCTGGAGAACTGCGGGCAAGACTGAGATGGTCGTCGACACCGACAGCGGTGCACGGCGCTGTTTTGACACAGGCGGCCGGCGGTGCCTTGGCACAGCGGTATGCAGTACCCGTGTTGTCACAGTTTCCTTGCAGTAAGTCTACAAACTAACAAAAGTGGCTCCACCAAAAAGGGTTATCGTGGAAACTCAGCCTATCATAGTGGAGACTGCAGTATCATTGAAACGCGCAATACACGAAGGCCGATAGACAGAATGCAGCAGCCGTTTGCATCTGACTCCATTAAGCGGTGCTCAGTTGTAACTATGACACAGCGAGCTCCCTGCTGAAGGACACCGGGCCTTTGGCTTTGGCAGGGGAGAAGTGTAGCACTACCAGGGCTACCAGATGCGGGAACTAACTCCTTACTTATTGCAGGATTAAGTTTTAAGTTTGCCAAGGGTTGGTTCCCTTTAATTTGGGGGAGGCTATTTTACGGGAAAGCCCGCAAATGCAGAACACGTACTGAACGACGTAAGATCGGGAAAACGAAAGGCGTGTAAAACCACATTCAAAATGAAGCGATACTGGAAAACTAAGACCGACATCAGCTCATTTGTAATATTTACTTTGCTTCATGCCCTTTTTCACTTTCTACGATTACCTGGTTCAACTTTGAGGGTTTTTGGATTTTTTTTTTTTTTAATTTCAGTAGTCCAGCACCGCAGCGCAATATTTAATAATCTCACTTTAAAAAGGTTACCAACTTGCAAGCCGTGCGCACTGTGTCAGTGTTTTGTTTTGATTGCGCATACCTACGTGATTGCAACACTCTTTCTACAACTGACGGAATTTAACAAAATTCAGTAGATGTAACTGGAAGGATCGTGCTAATGCATAGGTTAGAACCTTCCATGCTGGCCACATGTTAATTTTTCCTCGACTGTAGTGGTCAAGTTACACAAAAAACAGGCCAAATACAGCCATGAGGATAAGGCAAAATAAACAAATTAAAGAGGCCGTATAAGTTGTTGCTATAATGTATGGGACTTACCTTTATCTCAAAGCCTGTGCAGCTGCTTGAGGCACACTGAATATATACAGCCCAGTCGGTTCCTCGATTCCAAGCCTTCCTGAGGCAAATGCTGCCACCGTAACAGCAGGTACGGCCGTAATTCAAGTTGTCCAGAGCGAGGCTGCTGAAAATATTGCAACAACAACAACAGAAATAGTAACGGCGATTCCCGTTTGTCGGGTGTGACGTCGCTAACTGCAGAAAGTTGTAGGCGCATGTGGGAAATAAGGAGCACTCCCCGCACTCCTCATCTCGTGACACATTCCGGCGGGACCGCTGTCGTCTGCTGCAATGCCTTTTACCCCTTTGCCCCAGCGATCTTACATACCCTTTTATTATACCGAACAAGTTTTTTTTTTGTGGGATTAGCAGCTGCAGCTGCAGCGCTGAAATAACAAAAGCATGTGACTGATGAAGAGAAGCATGGCTATACATTCATTGCACAAAAGAAGGGCACATGATACGCAAACGTGCACGCCATTCTTGCAAATCACGCGCCTGTGGTCAGCACCGTATTAGTTCGGGAGTTCTCATTAAATTATCACGGAACGCAAATTATTAAACTATGTTTGCTGCTTTTATTGATCAACAAATCCTTAGGTGGAGGCGTGTTAACATTATCCAGAGACATAAATAAGACTCTATGTCTCTGCATTATCATTGTGATTTAATTACCAAATTAGTGATGTATCCCAGTTATCATCAGTTTCTGCGATCTGTCTGCAGTTAGCGATGTCACACAGCGCGGCTTATTCGCGATGGGGGGGTGGGGGGGGGGGGGATCTTCAGAAACACTAACCGACTGAATCATGACAATGATTTGTGTGTGTGTGTGTGTGTGTGTGTGTGTGAAAAAAGGCCACCAACTTTGTACTTAAAAACAGACCAGTTTTTATGCATATGCTTTTTTGTGTAAAAGAGACACACACGCAAAAAAAAAAAACCCCAACAACCAAAAAACACAACGCTCGCACACACACGCATCGTGTGCCGGTTTGGTAAGATTCGATAATTATAGGTATTCCCGGCAGTAAAGACATCCACCCCTATTTTCTCATTTTGACATACAAGTACCACAAACACGTCGTTTGTTTCATTATTTCAGTTATTTGTTATGTTTGAAATGTCCTCGCACCATTTGGTCGCACCCTGAAGACTGGACCGGAATTTTGTTATCCGCATTCTTTTTTTCTTTTTTTTTTTCATAGCGGCCGGGTCGACAAAGTCCTAATTGGCTGATCGGCCGTCTACTCATTCTGTGCAGACTCATTCACCGTCTTTGTGCTTTGCAACAGAGGAGATACATACCTAAGTCTCTGAAGGGACCACACGCACACACATACACTGACCGTGACACGGGTGCTGGCGCCAGTGTTTACTGATATCAGAGAAGAGAAACACCCACTCTCTCTCCCTCTCTCTCAGACGCGCGCTTGTCTGTATGTACAATCATGACTCCACTGTTTATTCAACACAGTTCATTTAAAAAAAGACTTTGATAGCAATGATTTAGATACTAGCAACACCAACCAAAACTACGTGTAGTATGTGTGATAATGTAATATTTCAAGTGCACACACAAACTATAATCCATTTTCAATTCACTGGCATTTGGTAGTACACATGTACATGCACATGCACAGTACAACTGACCAAAATCTCATCTGAGTAAACATTAACAGGCATTATAAAACAAAACCCCCAAAAAACCCTCTTACCAGTATACAACCTCTCTCGTGCATGGCAGTACAGAAAGCTGTACCGGTAATTTTAGAACTCTGGCTCTATTTCACTAAAGAATAGATATCCCTCCTACTGTTGTGTATATGCCATCAGGTATTCATATTCAAAAATTCATTTCAACAATGTTTGTCTCAGATTCTGTGATTTTATGATTTTGAAATCAAGCATTCAACAATCAAGAGAGGTGAGAATGAAAACTGTCAATTCTAGCAGATCATTAGCTCTCTCTCTCTCACACACACACACATGCTGTATGATATAACAGATATACATATATACAAAGTAAATTTTATAAAGAAAACAATCCTGAGCATACAAAAATATCATGCCTTGAACAATATCACAGTTGGCAGCAGGAGCTTTCATTACTGAATACAAGCTCTCAGATGACTATTTTAACACACACACACACACACACACACACACACACACACACACACACACACACAAAAACTTAATTATCCAAACACACCCACACAAAACAAACATAATTTCTTATATATAATAATATATATGCGCTTGTGTGTCTCTGGTAAAAGATTAAACATTTCACATTTTTCATATTCAAAGCTTTCACAGTGAAAAGCTGTCACAAGTGCATAAGTATTCCTTTATACTTATACCTTTTTACAAGTAGGGATGAAACACCACTCCTCATGATGCCAATAACCTTATCCACAATCTGAACATTAATTTCCACAAGATCCTGAACATTTTTCAACATCTTGCATGGTGGTGTGTACTCAGTTTGGAATGACTGCAGTTCCACAACGTGAATCCAAAGCGTTCTTGTACCGCTGACAACAGTGACTGGCACTTTCAGTCAGTTTTTCCAGTGTGCCAATGGCACATACCATATCATCCCATTCAAAGCTTCATTCAGCTGAATCAGTAAGGAATAACCGTTGATCCATCTCTGATGTCACTATGCTCTTAAGATGCGCAATTGCGCTTTTCAGCCAATGACATATATACAAAATCATCCCATTCAAAACTTTATTCAGCTGAATCAATAAGGAATTGCCGTTGATCCATCTCTGATGTCACTATGCTTTTGAGATGCGCAATTGTGCTATTCAGCCAATGACGTATACAGGGGTGCCACTTTCTAAGTGACAAAAAGCCGGAAAAGTGACCCTCAAAATCTGAATGGCCGGAAAGGCCGACTCCAGAGCCAGTGAAAGCAAGGACGTTGCCGGAACAAAGTGAAAAGCGGGGGGACACAGACTCGTAAGCACGTTGCTAAGCCGGAACTCGGCACGTTCTGAATTTTCCCAGGCCAGAATTCCGGCCACAGCCGGAAAACTGGCACCCCTGTAAGCCGGAACTCAGCACGTTCTGATTTTCCCAGGTCGGAATTCCGGCCACAGCCGGAAAACTGGCACCCCTGTAAGCCGGAACTCGCCACATTCTGATTTTCCCAGGCCGGATTTCCGGCCACAGCCGGAAAAGTGGCACCCCTGCGTATACAAAATCATCCCATTCAAAGCTACATTCAGCTGAATCAATAAGCAATAACCACTGATACATCTCTGATGTCACTATGTTCTTGAGATATATGCTATCATGCATTTCAGCCACTGACACATGTATACCAAATTCATCCCATTCAAAACTTCATCAAACCAGTTTCATCTAGTGATATGCCTGAAGAATTTCACTCCCCGTTTGTTGACGTAGAATGATACATGCGATACACAGCATCATGCCACGCCTGACACCGTTCTTGTAGTTTCCGACATCGTCGTTCTGCTGCGCGCTGTTTTCCCTCTGTATGCTGTAGAACACTCATTAGGTCAGCGTTCTCCACGTACAGATCCTTGACCAGGGCACCCAGCTTGGTACTTGACTGACGCTGCACACAAACACACACACCAAATGCACTCATAATAGAGAATTTGGTGAAATGTCAGTTTAATCCAATGACATCTGGGATTTTATGGGCAAAACACTTTAATGATTTTGAGGCGATGGGAGGCAAAGAGTGCTGATGTGCAAGATTTTGATTTGTGAGAAGGGGCTGAGGCTGACCTTTCAAATGAAAAGAGAGAAACAAAACTGTAAAAACAACTTATTTATAATCCCAAACGAGTTTAAAAACCACATGCTGATGTCCTGGGTGGGTGTGTGTTTGTGAGTTTAACATCCTTTTCCACCATGTAAGGATGATATCAAAGACGGGGCAAAGAGAAAAAGGCCAGCACACATATTTGGCCCCAGCCGGGATGTGAACTCACGAGCCGAGCATTGAAAGTCCAACGCTCTACCATTCAGCCACCCCGGCTCCCCTTGATGTCCTGTATTTTGAAAACAACAGTACCATTCAAACTGATTTATTCTATCATTCTTGTTATCAGTTCCTGACATATTCATAACTGGAAATGTATGTTAACTAACTGGTTGTTCTTCTTCAGTACAGTTCACTATTATCTTGACAATGAACGCAATGGGAACAGTTACGCTGAAGGGGGACTTTGATGCATCCAAACAAACCCACATAGCCTCATCCTGACAGCCAACAAATACATAATAACTAGCATTTACCAGCTGTTTGTGTTGTAAAGCCAGACTGCGATACATGTCCATGGTGGAGTCAAGTCGTCCCTGCATGTCGCGTCTTTCTTCCTCCCATGTGTCTCTCTCCTGACGACGCTCCTTCTCCGCCTCTGTTGATAATCAAAGACAATTAATGTTTTTATGGTTTACTTTCAATGCAGCTGATTTCTAAATTCGGCCATTTCACATACACTGTATATTTCTTCTGTTTTAACCCCTCACTTACATCTGCACTACCAGTGGTTAGGAATAAGTAATGCTGGGCATATGTTGCGAACTACATGTAGTTGTAATTGCTATTTGTTTGTTACACTTTTTTGTAATCAGGAGTTTGACAGATTAGCACGAAGGTGCAGCGTCTCCTGGATGTAGACCAGTTTGCATCATTTGTCCACTGTTATTGTGTATGTGCATGCTTTATCAAGGACAAATAAACCAGAACGCTAATTTTAGTAAAAAATTGCTGGGGAAAAAAGGAAAAGTTTTTTGGAAACTGAAAAAACCCCAACCAAAACCACAAAAAATCCAGCACCTACCAGCCATGATTCTATCAGCAAGCTGTGTCCGTTCTGTCAGAGCCTCCTGAAGGGAAATAGCATGTCGCTGTGTCTCCAACAGGCTGACCTGCACATCAGTGTGAATTCTGATATGTATATTCAGAGAAGTGTGCACAGGTGTGTGTCATTTAATGCATTTTTGTCCTGCAGCGGAATCAGCAGCTACTCTGCTGGTCTGAAGCTTCCACATATCTTTTCAACTACAGCTGTACATGTATCCACACATTTTCACACAGGTCATGAAGCAGACCCAAGCTGAAGACCTTGCAGGTAACCTTACAATGCTAAGCACAGAAGAAACTTGCTAAAAAAAAAAAACAACAACAAAAGCAATGACGACAAAACTGTGACAGTCCCCCTCCTCCACCCCCCCCCCCCCCAACACACACACACAAACACACACAAAGAGAAAATATGAGACTGATCACCTTCGAAATTACTTCTTGTTGCATGTGCAACTCCAAAGCAGAAAAAACTTTTGGCTGTGCATGAAAACTGACTTTACTCCTGCAAATGCAAGTCAAACATTTAAAGTGCCCTAGTGTCAGATATTTCTATGTTAACATCCACCACTGTCTCGATACCTGTAGTCCAGTGAAAGTTTCCAGCTCCACCATGTTCCCAGCCTTCTGTTTCAGTTGCTCCACCTCCCTCACAAGGTGGGTCTGGCTTCCTGCCATCTCTGAACTTGTTTTCAACAACTGTACAAATAACATCATCAAGTAAATTCATGTACATCCTCATCACAAGGCCACCTATAAAAACATTCTGGATTTTTTTTTGCTGCCCCAACTCTCTGCCAGCTCCAGTGGTGTTCCTCCTGGGTAGAATCCACAGACAGCTTGGAAGCTGGGGCAATTTTTATTATGCATGATGATGGAGATGAGGATGATGGTAAGATGATGCTATGGAGGTCCGTGTGGTTTGGAACTGCAGGACAGGGCCGCATTCCACGCTTCCTGTCATGCATATCCCGGCGTTAACCAGGCCTGGGATGTACGGCACCTGTGGTGACAGCCGTGTGATCATTTACATCCAGTGTCATACCAAGGGAAGCACCCCCAAAGTTGCACCTGTGAAGTGGGCGAGTCTTGGCGGCTGTGTGGCAACAAGCCTCCCCACTGGGCCCATAGCACACCTACCCTGGGTAGGAGCCTATCTAGATAGGAAAAATCCCGCTTGCCTCGGCTGGGACTCAAACCCAGGTCTCCCGGTCCATGGTACAAAATGACACTATGAGGGTCGCACATTCTAGACAATGTTCTAGATTTCTTTATCATGAGAGTGACGTTAGGATGACAAAATGACAAAAAAATGACCGTTTTCAAGGTAAGGGATGCTACAGTAGACGCTGACCTTGTCTGTTGTTCGCTGGAGAAGGTTCTGCAGCTTTTTCCTCTCCTCCCATGAATCATACAGCTGCTCCTGACAACACACGTACATTACACCCATTAGACATGAGTATCATCGCAGCTTAATGGTGTGTGTGTGTGTGTGTGTGTGTGTGTGTGTGTGTGAAAACTGACTAGTTTTCCATACAGGGAATGAATTGATGAGTGAACTTCAAAATACAACAGTATAACATTTCATCATTTGACAAAGTATTGTCAGTGTCAATCAGCTATTGATACCAAACAGAATTATTCTTGTCATTGAGAGAGAGAGAGAGGGAGGGGGGGGGGGGAGAGAGAGAGAGACAGACAGACAGACAGACAGAGAGTGAAATTAAAGCTTGTGTTGTTAAACTCAATCTAACACTTTTAATGCTGAAGTATGACTGAAGTAAATGTTGGTGATGTGTATAAAAATAACTGCACTAATTTCATTCCTATGTTTTGTAAAGATAAAATAAACCAAAAAAAAAAAAAAAAAAAACCCACCAAAAAACCCAGAAAAGAAAAACAAAAAAAGTGTGGTCGTGCTCATCTCTTATCGTAAACCTTAACCCCCCCCCCCCCACACCACCCTCAGGCTACTGGTACATGTACGAACTTGTTCCTCTCTTTTTCTCTCTGTCTGGTCCTTCTCAGATCGCTGTCTCAGTGTCCGGACCATGTCCTCCAGGCTGATGTTGCTCTGACGAAGCATCTCACACTCTTCCTGCCGATCACAAAAATAGATTGGAATACATGAAGTTCTTGTCCGACAAACAGGCATCTCACAAGAGGAAGTAATTTAATAATAATAATAATAAGACTGTATAGACGCTTTACCCAATTTCATGAATCGGCTCAAAGCGCCGTGAACTGAACCCAACACGCACGCTCACGTGATTGTAATGTGTTTATGTCCAGTGTCTTAGAGAATGCGTATGGTTTACGTGAGCGTGCATGTTGGGTTCAGTTCACGGCGCTTTGAGAGAGAGAGAGGAATTTTTTCCCTCTTTAATTTTCCCTACATCCTTGGCACTTTATGGCCGGAATAAAGTGTCCTCGGCAAAAGCAGCTGCTGATTTTGGGGATTGTTTTGTGTAGACAGTTGTATGAGTCAGTGGCATGCTAGCTATGTGTTTGATTTGTGAGAAGGTGGAGGAAGACTGACGAGGGGGCGTTGTGAGAGGAAGCTCCGGCCTTTAAAAGGATTTATACTGGAGAGGAGCCACAAGATAAAAACATAACCTTTCCTAGTCAAAACTTATCAGTACTTGAACGTGCACAACTCCTTACAATAAGAAAGATGTTCATGGGAGTCCTATTTTCTGCGGAGTCAGATGTCTGTCTGTTTGTCCTATTCATTGCTTTCTTGTCAGCACTGAATGGAAAAATAAAAATATGCATAGTCTGCATGCACATGCACAAAATGTTACCTTGAGTTGTTGAAATTCAAACTGTGCTGTGCGGGCTTCTTGAAGCTGGTGGTTGAGATGAGTTATCTCTCCTTGCAGCTGGTCAAGGTTGCCCTGCAAATATTTTTGTTTTTTAATTTATATTTCGCGTCAATTAACTAAAGGCATTGAAGAATGCAGAGCAAGTATTTTGGTAGGTTGGAAAACAGTGCTGAATACTGCTTGAGATCACGGAAACTCAAGAATTTAAGATCAAAGAATATTAAAAAAAAAAAAGAAAAAAAAAAAGGGTGCTGTTGGATAAGCTTCCGCCTTGAACTATAAGGTTAGAAGTTTGAAAAAAAAAAAATTGTCATTGTCATCATTACCCTTGCCAAATAATGACATGGAGGAGATCATAATTTACTGGCCTATGTGTGGAACTGGGATAGCCGGATGGTACAGCGTTGGACTTTCAACGCTCGGGTCACAAGTTCGAATTATGGCTGGAACCAAATATTTGTGCTGGCCTTTTTCCGTTACCCCTTCTTTGATATCACCCATATGTGGTGGAAAAGGACATTAAACTCCCAAACACCCGCCCCACACCCACTGGCGTACATAGGAGACCTGTACCTATTAATACGATAAATGCGAATCATGATGTCCGTACCTGGTCCACCTGGTGTTCGCGAGGACTGACCGTCTGAACTGCCTCCACCTGTTGTATCACTTTCTCCAGCACATCAACTGTCTGGTTGTCAGTGGCTGCATTCTGAAAATGACACACACAGTGTGAATGAGCTAATTGTCACCGATACAAAAATCTACCACATGTAACACCAAAGTCACCACTGACATTTCAGTGACAAAGTTTCGCTTGCTTTGCTTTCAAGCAGTGAAAAATTTACTGTAGGTATTGCTGGAGACTTCACTAATTTTAATGGATTACTTATGAGTAATGATTGGGGTGCACGAAACATCTGTGCTCTGACCTCCATCCTAAAACAATGCGGGGTCTTCAAGCTTGTTTACAAAACACCCACATAAAACAGGTGAAAATATTTTACTCGAGGGTGTAACCATGTAACTTTCAAAATAAGAAAGTGTGGTTTTTCTTGGGTCTGCAAAGTTTAATAATAATAATAATGATGATTTATATGGCGCCTATCCTTGAGGAAGCTCCAAGCACGTCACAAACGGGGGAGGAAAAGGGGGTAGCGGGGGGAGGGGGGGCGGGGAGGGTGGAGAGCCGCGCAAGCAACAGAGACCATCTTGCAGCTAGGCAGGGGTAGTAGAGCCGTCTAAGCAACAAGGACTATCCTAGTTTAGTGGGATTTTGTTAGGGACTACCAGACAAACTGAGAACATCAGACTGTGAACACAGAGCTTCGTCATATCGCAGATTGTCACACTTACAAAACTGCCAGATGACCCGGGTCCCGCATTCTGCAGGGCTTGCAGCCTCAGGGCTCTCTCTTTCTCACGTTCCAGTTCGTCGATACGACGCTCGAAGTTGGCTCGCTCCATGTCTTGCTGCTGGTGGCCGCGGGCCAGTTTCTCCTGCAGGCTCTCAGCCATGCACTCCACCTGGTGGCAAAAACCAGGATTACTAATTGCTAAAGCATTTTGGGCAGCTTACTCTTCTTTTTGTTTCTATTTAAACAGAGAATATAAACTGTTTCTGAATTTGCTGCATCAAAGAGAGGTTCAGTGAAAGTAAGGGTATGGAGGGATAGTAAGTGTGTGTGTGTGTGTGTGTGTGTGTGTGTGTGTGTGTGTGTGTGTGTGTGTGTGTGTGTGTGTGTGCCTGCATGTGCTTGTGTTGTGTGCTAAGCACAGTAAGCATGTTTGTGTAAGATTTGGCCACACTGACAAATGTTCACGTGGCACTGGATCCCAGACCCCATAACACATCCTTCAATACTGTCCATCGTCAAATGTCAAACCTGGCCTAAGGGCACAGAGCTACAGGTGCAGCGCTTTGAGGTAGCCATCATGACCAGGAGAAGACCATGGGATTCGTCATGGCGACCAGGCTGCAGATCTGACGCAACCAGTCAAATTGACCGCAGGAGAAGAAATAAGAGACTACAAAGAACAGCGCTACATATAACTATTTATCATTATTATTTCATCAAGTATTTTTCTTCAAACCTCTTTGTTCTCGGCACGCAGGCGTCGGACGGTTTCACGCAGTGAGTGAGCCTCAGCAGCTCGCTGTCTCTCTTGCATGAGCATGCCCTTCATGTCAGCCAGCTCCTCTTCCAGTAGTTGGTTCTGTACAGCCAGCTCACGACGTTCCTCCTCCCAGCTCTGACGAAGCTGGTCCACCTGTCCGCTGACCTCATCCTGGGGAAAAAAAATTTTGTCAGTAGTAAACACTGGTCCACGTCACAGGATCTCCCATCCTCATGAAAAATTAGTACATTTAAAAAGTAAACAAAATGTGAACCTAACCCTGTCCTGTCTGAATTAATTTGTCTTATGCTCAAAAAGCCATAGAGGTAGTCCAGAATATTCCGTTCTCAGCAAGACGAGGGTTAATAAAGCAAGGTGTGAAACTATTTATGGAGGTACAGCGGATATGAAACTTCTTCTGATGTATAAATAATAATAATACATGTACATAGTTTTATAGAGCGCTGTTCTCCAACTTCCAAGGACTCGCTGTGCTTAAAGCACACACACACGCACGCACGCACGCACGCACACACACACGCACACACACACAATTTACATCCCCTCAGCTTACATACAATTTGGCAGTGCAACGAACTCATGATGCAAACAGACAGACTTAACAGAGGTTTAACTATCGAAGGCCTGGCGGAAGAGAAAAGTCTTCAGCTGCGATACATCCTTCTTTTCTTTGTTTTATGCTGAAACTCGAATCACTTGTCACACATTACTTTTATCAGACACCGGCATTCCTCTATGACCCCTGCACAAAATTTAAACATGCCCATAATTCTGCTTTGTGACCTCTCTACAAATTAAGATGCTCATAAGCCTGCCCTGTACAAAACTCAGCTTTAACCAGCACACAGTTACCAAAATTCATCAAGCATTCCAAAAAGCACGCCTGCACTGTGTTTTGAAGTGCTCTCCTTCAAACAAAACCAAACAATGTGTCCTGAGTGCAAATGGCAAACCTCAAAAAGAGCACTGGCAAACCCCCCCCCCCCCAAAAAAAAAAAAAAAAAAAACCCAGGACAAAACAAAAACAACAAAAAAAAAACAAAAAAAAACCCAAAAAACCTTGTGCAATATAATTATGCATTGACAAAGGTTAGTATGAAGTTGACACTCATTTGCTTGAATGTGTCATGAGGTTATGGCAATATTCACAATTCACAATTCAACAAGTGTGCAGTAAGACAAAAGTGTGATCCAGTGATGTGCACCCATCGAGGATATCGTGCCATCAGACAAGAACAATCTGTATTAGTCTGCCAAATGCTTGTCACTCCATCACTCCTTTAACCTGTTCTGAAATGCTCTGCAATGGGAACATTTTTGCCCGGATTCTGTTGGCTCGAAGACGACGTGCAGTCTTCAAAGAACATAAAAACGCGGCTAAAATAATAATAATAATAACAATAATGACGATTTATAAGGCGCCTATACACAAAATAAAACAGGCTCTAAGCGCTATACATCATAACTACATACACCACTTTCATACACACAGACTCACAGGGAACATTCAAAGTTAAACAATATCTCACAACAAGCAGGCTGACACAGTGTGGAAGGGTCGCGGAAAAGCGGTTACATGTACAATATAAAAACAACAGCGAATAACACGCCCCCCCCCCCCCCCCCCCCCCCTTAATAATCTTTCAATTTTCAGTCAATGCAATAACAACATAAAGATGCATAAAGTGAACCATATCTTGAGGCAATGTGAAAATAGTATAATGTGCACAGGATTATGCCACTTTGTTGAAAGGGGTAGTAGTGCCACGGAGTTACTCAGCTTTTAACCCCTAAGAGTGTTGAATAGCATATGTAAGCATAATTTCTGGATGCTGGTAAGGTAGAAAAATGAAAAGTTACGGCAAAAAGACAAACAAAAAAATGACAAGAAGATCGAGGCAGAAGAAAAATAAATTAAACAAAGTGTCATCAATCAGCTACAGTCATACAGTTACTATTCACCCCCCCCCCCCCCCCCCACACACACACACTTTCATTTCAATAGAAAACTGGAACAAATGTGATAAATAGCAAAGCAAAAATAACAAATACAAAGAAACACACAGGCTGACTCCTCAAGGGAGGCTACTAACCTGCATTTCCTGTCTGATGGTCTGCGCCAGATCTCCCGACTGTAGCTGCTGGAAGGCAGTATGCTCTGCCTCAAAATCCTGACGCAGCGCACCAAGCTCTTCCTGCAGAGCTACGATCTGTGACTCGTAGTGGTTTACCAGCATTAACTTCTCCTGCTCAAAGGCAGCACCTGGAATAGGGGAAGAGAGGAACGTGCATAAATAGATTAATAATTAGTTCTTGTGGTTTATCATGAAAGAAACCACTCGGTGTTTCAATTTTTCTGCGCAGACATTTTACTGTGCGATTGTTTTTTTTTTTTATGTGATGCAAGCAAAATAAAATTTCACCTCGTCACCAATGTCATGGCGACGAAGCGTGGGTTCGAGCCCAGGTCGAGCTTGTGATATGTGATACTGGTTTTTCCTGGCTGCCGGGCTGTTCATCGAGGGTTTTTCCTCCGGGTTATCCGGCTTTCCTCCCCCAGCAAAAATTGTAAAAAATATAGGATAGGTACTAGAGGGCGCTGCACCGCGACAATGCGCTTCCCCTGGGGGAAGCAGCCCGAATTTCCCGAAAGGGATAATAAAGTAGTAAAAATAAGAAGAAAAAAGAAAAAGGAGACAACTTTTGCATTGAAACAGTTGTGCTTGTGTGTGTGCCTGTACTGTTGTAATTATTAGCAATGCACTCTTGTATGCTGGCTGTGAGAACGAGAACTGAAATGATCCAAAGCTGTCTGCGTGAACTGTTACGACACTGCATGTCGCAAATACTATCAAACAAAAATATCTCTGCTGTTTTGCTGGACCTGCTCAATATTACAACACCCTTCCCGTCTCTACCCCTAATCATAATAATCTACCTGTGTCATCGTTTCCCAAGGTTTCATCAAGTGATACTTACACAGTTCCTCTTTATCTGGGATCTCATCTGAGGTTGTGTGATCGTCACGGTGCTGCTGATGGTGCTGGACCAAGTGCTGGAAGTCATCTTTCAACTTTCCTTTCAAGGCAGATGCTCCCTGCACGAAAACGTCTTAGATTATATTAGCTGAACTAAAATTCTGAACATCATAAATGATAACTGAAGACTACAAGCCCATTGATATGATTATCTACACCATTTCATCCCTCCACTATGTCTTCAAACACCCCTCAATGCACATACACACATATATTCACAATGCCCCTCCCCCCCCCTTCCAGCACATCCAAACCCCTACCAAACCTCTGTCTGCCCCCCCCCCCCCCCTTTTTTTTTTTGAAAATCACCCCCTCCACCTCCACCAACAAAACAAAACAACCCCAAAATAAAAAACAACTCCCCCCCCCAAAAAAAAACAACAACAAACAAAACAAAACCCAAACCAAACATCAAACATAAAACACACCACCACCACCACCGACAGAAAACAACAACAACAAAAAAACAACATCCAAAAGCAAAAAACACACCAACAACCCCCCCCCCAAAAAACAAAACAAAAAACAAAACAACAAACAAAACAACAAACAAACAACCCCCCCCCCCCCCAAAAAAAAAAAAAAAAAAAAAAAAAAAACAAAAACAAAAAACAAAACAAAAAACCCTCCCATCATCACAAACATACAACAAAGCCCTACCCGGCTGAAAACTTTCTCTAACTCGTTCTGCACTCTCTCGTCCACAGAGGCTCTGAGTTCGGCCAGCTGCTGTTCTGATTTGATTCTGTGCGACTGCAGCTCCGCCTCATAACGTAATCGCATTTTCTCCAGTTTCTTTTCCAGTTCAGCTTTTTCCTCCTCCACTTCTGCAATCTTCAGTGAGAGAGTCTCCTCCAAATCTGATGAGTTACTGTTGGGCCGCTTCTCTGCCTCCTGGATTTCCTGTCTAATTCTGGAAAAAGAAATCAACAATCCTAAACTGTCTGTTAGACGTGGAATGTAGATTTTCAAGGCACTTCCTGTAAGGATGTGTATGTTTCTGATTCAGGGTCATATTTTTCATAAGTGAAGAACACTTTTCATTGTTTTAATTATTCATTATAGTATTTATCTATCTTTTTTAGGACCTGCCAATTTTTAATTACCCCTCCTCCCCCCCCCCCCCCCGCCCCCCCCCCCATATCTTCAAACACCCCTCAATGCACACACACACATATATTCACAAAGGTTTCCAACTCAAAATCATGTGCAGACTTGTTCATGGTGCCTGTCTCATCCTTGTGTACACAACAGGCATGCACAGCCTTAATCATAGACAGCCACTTCCACAAACATATACACGTATATATAATTGCTTTGTAAAAGCATGGGTTCGAGCCTACGTCAAGCTTGTGACTGTGATACCGGCTGGTGTTTCCTGCCTACTGGGCTGCTCATCGGGGGTTTCTCTCCACGTTATCCAGCTTTCCTCCCCCAGCAAAGTTGAAAAACAGGATAGGTTTTTGGGTGGCGCTGCACTGCGGCGACGCGCTTCCCATGGGGAAGCAGCCTGAATTTCCCAAAATGGACCATACAGTAGTAATAAAAAAGGAAGTGGAAAAAAAGGAAGAAGAAGAATATATATTAGCAGCTGACCTTTCCGTGAGCTCCTTGACCTGCTGGTCATGTTGTACTTGCATGAGGTTCATCTTGGACTCATACTGCTGCAGAAGGTCCTGTTTCTCCATGGTGAAGGCGTTCTGCAGCTCCTTCTGCTGCTCCGCCAGCCTCTCTGTTAGTCTACCTTGCAGCTCTTCTGACAGTTTGGCCTGGATAAATGGCATGGGTGTTCTCCATTAAAAAAACAAAAGAACATACAACAGTAACAACTCAAGCACAAAACAACAGCAAACTGAAATCACCACACACACATACACAGAGGGCTTCAGTCTTTCTGCCAGTCTACCTTGCAGCTTTTCTGATAGTTTGGCCTCGATAAATGGCATAGGTGTTCTCCATTAAAAAAACCATACATACAACAATAACAACTCAAAGCACAAAACGACAGCAAACTGAAATCACCACACACACACACACACACACAGGGCTTCAGTCTCTCTGCCAGTTTACCTTGGGGAGGGAGGGGGGGATGGGGTGGGAGGGGGAAGCTGGAGTACCTGGACAGAACCCCCCGATGATCAGCCTGAACAAACAGTGCCACATATGAGACAGGAAAGTTCTTCACCCTGAGTGGGACTCAAACCTGACCTCTCTTAACCACTATACCACTGACCGCTGAACATGCAAGCATTTTGTTTTTGTTTTCTTTTTGTGAGACATTAAGAATGCAACACACATCAACACCACCGCCATTACCTTCTCTTTGTCAAAGTTGTCCAGAATCTGCACCTTCTCTGCCTGAAATCTGTCCTCCAGCTCTGCGATCTCAATGCGATACGCATGCTCAATTTCCTTGCGCTCCCGTTCTCGCCTCTCACCGCGCTTCATTCGCTGCTGCTGCTGAAGTTCGCTGCTCAGGCTGGGTGCCTTTTCTCCATCTGCAAGGTCAAGGACACATCTGTAAATATCTGGGAACGGCTGGGGCAATAAACGTTTTTCGTATCACTGCTAATGCTGAGCAGGGAATACCGCGGACTACATGTACCTCTATGGCTTTTTCAGCATAAGACAATTCAGCAAGACCAGAGTTAAAAATTGCGATTATGTTGAATTGTTGGATCATGTCTTAAGAAATCCAGAGTATGTAGTTTCAATGAAAATGTTTGTAAGTAATGGTAATAATAATAATAGTGGAGATTTTTAACGCGCCTAACCCAGGGGCTGGCTCTAGGTACTCAGAGTTTTGTTGCAAGAGCTACAGTACATAATTATACATATATGTCTGAGATACAAACTATCTCCCTTTTATAAAAAGAAAGAATCAGGTTACACATACAGACTGTTAACCCTACTCGAGCTATTGCCATGGTAACGGTACATACACACACTAATACAGTAGAACCTCTTTTGGGTGACCGTCCCTTTGAGAGACCACCTGCCTGTGCAGACCAATGTTACACTGATGCTGGGCTGAAGCTTCTTTTCAGTGGCCACCTCTCTTTTAAGACCACTCTTATCTGGCCATTGGAGTGGTCGCCCAAAAGAAGTTCTACTGTACTTCCAATTTGTTCTCTCAAACCACACACACTTTCTTTAAACTGACTAGGAATGTTGAAATACAATAAATTTGCTCTTTAACTTGATATTAACAGATGCAGAAATAAAATGGTAGTAACAGCAGAAACACCAACGCTCATTGTCTGCGGCTGTCACACTGTGGCGATTGAAGAAAAGTCCTTCAGTGGAGCTAAGAAGATCATCGTCATCCATGGAGGTTTCTGTTGGTGTCAAAAGCGAGTTGGAAAGCAGTGGAGTAAAAGGAAAAAGAGGGTATAATTATATCTGCAGGATGTCATGTTAGACAGCAGTGTATTCATACCAGTGACACAGCCTCCATAAAACACTCAGTCATAAAGTTGCAAAATGAAGTGCACATGGGGCAAATCTTACAGCCCCTTTTCCTTAGACACAAAACATTCTTTTTTTCTTCAGTTATCTTATTATGATTTTCAAGAAGACAATCTGGATGAAGATGCTAAAACAACAACAAGAGGCACAATTACAAACACAAAACTCCAAAGTCTGTGTGAAAATTTTGTTTTCCAAACCCAAAATTTTGTGGGGAGCTGGGATAGCCGAATGGTAGAGCGTTGGACTCTCAATGCTTGAAACGTAAGTTCGAATCCCAGCTGGGGCCAAATATTTGTGCTGGCCTTATTTTGCATTGCCTCGTCTTTGCTATCACCCTTACGTGGTGGAAAAAGACATTAAACTCCCAAACACCCACCCCAAATTTTGTTGTAATATATGGAAGCTGGTCATCATATGCACTGGAAATTGAATACACAGGATTAATTGTAGAGAAAAATAGTGGTACATTTGATGCGCGTACATCAAAGAAGCTGTTCACTAAAAGGCCTTCCCACTTTATGATGAAAAAGACAAGGAAATGTGCACACAGTTGTTATGATACTTCAAACCATCAGGCACAAATTTTCCTAGCCTTACAGCATAAACTGCTAATAGCATCCAGAAATCTAGTCTGTCTGTGGGATAAGTATTCAGACACACAGAGATGTATTCACTTTACTGAACTGTGTCAAAATCTGAGAAAGCGCACGTATTACAACCTTGGCCTTGCTGGGAATGGAACATCCAGACTATAAATATTAATTAATATGAATAAATATGTATTTTATGTAAAGCACCTAGAGCTTAGATAAGGTTAGGCGCTATATAAATATTCTATTATAAT
>JACVVK020000010.1:1642500-1715000 GCA_018292915.2 Batillaria attramentaria
TGCATATAATTCTATTGTGAGAAAAACTCCAGAGTAAAATGTGCTACATCTATTCCCGCAAAAATTATCACATAAGTTACATAAAAATTCCACTGTGCAGCGACAAAATTTTCTGTGAAACCGCAGAAACAAACACTGAAACCATACAAACAAACAACATAAAAAATAAAACAACAAAACACCCCACAACTAACAAACAGAAGCTATTCAGACCAACCCAGCCAACACACAGACAAAGATAAGCAAACAATGAAGACTTACTGCAATCTGGCCTCGTATGATTTCTCCAGCTGTGCATGACGCTCATCCACTTCCGCTGCCAAAAGTGCGTTACGCGACAAAGCATCCATTAGATCCGACTTTAATTTGTCCCTCTCCTCGCTCGTCTGATCCAGTGCTGACCTTTAATGGGAGACAACCTTTGTTAGTAATGGCAGTTAGCTGGCCCGCAAGAGTTCTTGTACTTGACAGAGAACAAAATGTATGAAGGAAAAAGTCTTTACCCTTTCATAAATAAGCTAGTTTCATTGCAAACCATCCCCCAAAAAGTGAAACAACAGACCCCAAAACCAGGTATACGAACATTCATTTTGAGCGCTGAATAATTATCTGTGATCACTGTGCAGAAAACTAATTCCATTAATACGTCACACCACGCCTGCACACATGCACACTTCATGACCTGCCCAAAAAGCACCTTTCGCCATGTCAACACACTTCCAACCACCACTGTTCCAAGCAAAAAAATGAAACTGAAGGATAAGCAGCTGCAAAAAAGTTCACCTGAGATACGTCAGTTCATTCCGATACAGGGTGGACACAGCGTGGCCAAGAGTGTTTTCAACACTCATCTGTCCCACCCACTCACTGACGAGGGTGGACGACAGCTCCTTCAAGTGGATCTTCGAATGAGGATCGAACCCCAGACTCTGAAACAGCAATGAAAATAACTATTACTGGTATCATTTCAAGGGGCCATGTGGAACATTTCCACAGACCCCAGTGCGTATCCTACAGTACTGCCCCCTCTTTTGTGCATCAAGGACACAGCAGGCATAAGGACACAAATTGACTGTGGGGTCATGTGCAGTGTTTATGTTTATTTGAGGCACCCTGCTTGGCAAGTGTGCTAGTCTGCAGTGATTTTTGTTGTCATGAAAAAGCGTGCTTTTCATGATTTTTGTGCTATGTAGGCCAAGGTGCATGGCAGGCAGTCACATAAAGAGGCAAACTGCCAGTGAAGCTGGGACTTTTTGCACAGAGGTCGGACACAAGTGAGGCAAGTGGGTTTGTGCGAACTGCCTCTCTGGTCTGAACAGTTACTCCAGTGAGGCCTGAGCGGAAAGGAGACATACAAATTTTTTCAACCTGTTGTATTTTTCTCCTGCTATGTCGCTCTCTCGGTGCACTCGCAGAGAAGACACGGGATACAACAGGCTGGAACTCCAATACTTTATTAACAGAAGATGCGCAAGAACAAACTCATGAAAGAGGAAGAACCCAGAACGCTGTGCAGTGCTGCTTATATACTAACAGGTCAGATCTAGAACATTCTGCAACATACTGGCAAGTACGGAATCGTTCCAAGGTTACGTAATCTACTGACGCTACTGCACTCGCATGTTCTGGGATGGTCTAGAAATTTCCATCGAAATGCAGTGACTTTTCGCGATCTCTACAACACAACCCCTGTCAGTCTGTTCATGGTAGTAACTGTATCTAGACTGAAGCATTTTTATGGGTGACTATGATGCCTGAGGCTAATAGGGAATATATAGGCATTTTGAGGCCCTGTGTATTTGTGTCCTTCGCCCAGCAATGACCAAATAGAGCAATGCTGGTAGAGATACTCAGGGGCTCCAAGACAGACCTACTGAAGACTTCATCACCAATACCAACCTAGACATCTGAGACAGAATCAAGGGAATGCAGAAGAAGAAGAAGAAGAAGAAGGTATCAAGAAGTACTGGTTATTCTTTTTATTTAGTTAAACATGCTACTTCCATCTTTGCTGAGCCAACTTCCGTTTTGGAACAGTTCTGCTCGTGAGTGTGTCTGCATGTTTGAAATATTTGATGCTGATTAGTGCAGTTCTAAATGTCATACATTGTTGTTAACACTCTGTGCAAGCGGTTGAACATTCAAATTCTACGACTGTTGGTACACTACTGGAGCGCTCCTTGTGGTCGCCATGTCACTGATTACATTTCTGTTGGCCCAGTGCCAGTATTACAGACGCTGTCACTGTCCAGGTGTCTAAGTGGTGTGATGATAGATAACATGAAAACAGCTCAGAATGATCTGTGAGCATACAAATAATAATAATAATAATGAGAATTGTATAGGCACAATTTCATGAATTGGCTCAAAGCGCCGCAAACCTTTTTTTTTTTTTTTTTTTTCAAATTTGGTGGGCTGAACATTTCCAAAGCAGAGGGGGAGGAAGCAGGAGTACCCGGACAGAACCCCCCGACGATCGGCCCGAATGAACAGTGCCACATACAAGAAGGAAAAATTCTTTGCCCTGAGTGGGACTCGAATCCCTGACCTCTCGCCATGGTGACAAGTCTCTTAACCACTAGACCACCGACCGCCCCAAATGGTAACATTAGCCCGTTTAAATTTCTAACTGTGCAGAAGTATTTCCTGATGAAGTAAACCGATGCTCTTACCATAAGAATGCTGTTTCCATCGGTCACTCCAAGGTTTTCCCAGTAATCCACAATGTCTTCTCCCCGAGCAAATCTGAAGACAGACACAACAGAATTGTTCCTAGGGTGTAAAGTAAGATGAAATGTTTGTGCAAAGCATCCTGGACTATTTCATTTTCCCTGCCAAACGGCCATTTCTTACTGACTCTTCTGATGACAATTTATAATAATAATAAAACAATAATAAATGGTATTTGTAGGGCGCACTTCTTTACAACTCAATGCGCCAATCACTCACCGACACTCACACACAGTTTACAAAGATAAACAGACGTACACTGGTGAGACTGGCAAAATACACAGGAAATTACTTGCAGGTTTTGCGAAATAGGAATGTTTTAAGACTGATCTTAAAAACAGACTCAGTGGGCACATTTCTCAGATTCGCAAGCAGGGGGTTACATAAGGTTGGTGCGAAAAAAAAACCAAAAGAGAGCTCGCAAAAGGATTTCAAAATTGTGTTCGGAAATTTTGAGAACCCTCTTGGACGATGACTGCACACTCCACCTTGTTCTACCGGAACCACCGACCCACCTATCCACACACACACACACACACACACACACACACACACACACACACACACACACACACACGCAAAAACAATAACTGCCAACACGCTTCAAGTAGTGGACACTCACCCTGTGAAACTGGAAGCCAGTGAAGAAAACAGACTAATGGTGTCGCCGCTCACATAGGTGGATGGTGTGAGTCTGTCTTGCTGTGCGGGAGGGAGCGGAGTTCGAGCCTTCCTGGCGCTCAGTGGCCGTGATGCCTGAACGTGTCTTGTGGGTGTGTCATAACTACGTGATGATGAGTGTTGCGACAGTCCGCTGACAAACTCGTCAAAGCTGATGTAGCCGTCGTGGTCCATGTCCAGCTTGCTGAATAACTCCTCTAGCTCCTGAAAACAAATATTCAGAGACTGTTAACATTTGGAGAACAAGCAGAAATTGGCCTCGCAGGTGTGAGCATATCTAGCCAATCATAAAATAGGTCAAACTTTGAGACTTGGCGTTCTGAAGGCAACACAAGCTTTCACATGGCAACACAGAAACTTTCCAGCTCATACATTTTGCTTGTGCAGAGAATACTTTTAATCCAAACTGCTTCTGATAGAAAACAAACTGCTGTATACATAGGAAGGACGAAGGGCAGTTTGTAGGTCCTAACATCAGTTACTAGGGGCTCCTGGAGAGGTCTATACCCCTTTCCTTGTCATACACTATGAGATCCGTGCCTGTAGCGTTGAAATGTGAGTCTCCTACCATGCACTACAAAAGACCCAAAATGAAAGGAAAAGATAAACAGCACTGCTCCAATGTTTCTTGAAATAAACACCACAGAGGTAAACGATTCCTTACAAACTATTTCAGCATACCTGTCACCCAGTTTTGAGAACAACTGAGGATGTCATACGTTAAACACTTCCAAGCCATTCTCAAAATTAAGCTATATGCCAAAATTCTAGGATGCTGACAATGTAACCAAAGCAACCAAACCTCGTCATCCATCTGCTCCATGCCGATAAACTGGCAGACGCGACCCAGCTCGCCTTGCGTCAAGTAACCATGGCGACCAACCCCCAGTTTGCTGCAGACATGTCGGAGTTGCTCCAAACCCGTATCTGAATCCAGGCCATGCTGCTCGGGTTCTGGTGATGCCGCAAGCTGACCTGAAGCACCATGATGTCATGCAAATGTAATTTTTAAAAGACATGTGCTATCTGCTTCAAGCTCACAGACTGACCTGGCTGGTTGTGATGACATTGCGATGACAAATGCAGATATCATGAAGACACTGTATACACATACAAATATCGAGCTTTTCCTGACTGTTTTTGCTAAGATATGAGCCGAACTGCATGGCTGCCACCCACTTCAGGTCAACACAGGAAGCAGTGGCCTGTTTGATATCTGTAAGCGGCACGCTGCGCTATGATGGTTTGTAGTCTGCAGTGAACTTGACTTTTGGATATGCTGTAGAAGTCAGTAGGTCTTGGTTGGGTGATAAATGTATTGACTTCTCTATTTGCATACAGAGCGAGAGAGAGAGAGAGAGAGAGAGAGAGAGAGAGAGAGAGAGAGATTCACCTTCCGCTTCAAACGTCTCCACTTGTCCTTCACTGGATTTCCGGTGCTTCCCAACCCGCAAATGGCCACCACCGTCATCCTAGCAACAAAAAGAAACAAAATATTACATGTCAACACATTACTGGGTCCTCTTACCCATATTCCAGGGGGATAAACCCAAGCGGCCTTGTCGCCGGATATTCTCTGGAAACACTGATCTACCATGTCAGAAAACATGAAACAAGATCAGCTTAAAGATCAGCTCTTGTCTGTACTATTCATACCCCCAGGCTAATTCTGCGTGCGCTGCCTGACATCCGTAGGAGGCCAAAGAGTAGCCGTGAAGTGTATATTCTGTGACCTGCGGTGGTGACGGAAGCAGCAAGTCTTTGTTAATTCATGCACCCTACCTGATTTCGTGACCACCTCCTCATGGCACCACCCTGTGTAATGCGGCCACAACTGCTTGCACCCAAAGTAGTATTTTTCTGTTTCCGGTGGTAGCAGAAAGACCCCGAGTAACACAGCTACCTGTCGGTACATGTAGTAGCTTTCGTCCACTCCCTCACTAGCCCTAACGGACAGGTTTCGCTGTGCGTGGGGCTGGTGTCCAATAATTATCCCACTGCACAGACAGCGAGCTGGCCAAATTATACACTTCAATAAGGCGGAACTTTATACTGTGACAGATGGTCCCTCAGTTATCCTGGTGTGAGTGGTGGCAGATATAAACGTATGTGGAATTTCTGCTGAAGGGGCTACCAGTTTACAACATCACACACTGATAGAACAAAGTGAGCGAATAATAGCGTTGAAAAAGCTTAACATTTTGAAAAATACACAAAAAGTAGTGGGCGATCTTGCCGTTACGATGTATGTTGTCAACCCGCTACTAGACCGAAAGGTTGGCTGGCAGTGAAGAGATGAGAACGTCCATGCAACCCCCCCCCCCCTTCCCCCCAAAGCCGAGAGAGAGATTTCGACTTCTTTATTTGTTAGGCCTTGGCCTATAACAAAGCGAGTTGTGCCATAATCAATCAAATCTGGAAAGCAAAAAATTAAAAGAGAGAGAGAGAGAGAGAGAGAGTAGTATGCCGTACCCCCCCCCCCCCCATGTATATGTGTTCATGTGTGTGTAGTATGCCGTACCCCCCCCCCCCATGTATATGTGTTCATGTGTGTGTGCGTGTAAGGTGTGTGTGTGTGTGTGTGTGTGTGTGTGTGTGCAGAGAGAGAGAGACAGAGAGAGAGAGAGTCAGTCTCCCGGTCGCCAGGTGCCCATAATCTTGTATAAAGTCGTTTTTGTCACAGCTGTGGCGATGCTGATGTAAGATGAGATACAAGGAAATGCCCTACGTGTATACTCAAAGTAACAGCTTGGGAGACTTTTTCCCTTTGCGTCTGCATACGTGTGTGCGCGCGTGCGCGTGCGTGTGTGTGCGTGCGTGTGTGTGTGTGACTTGATCAACATCAAAATCAACACACACACACACAGAGTCTCACACACACACACACACACACACACACACACACACACACAACCACCACCTCCGTTCACCACCACCATCACCACATACCGGCGACAACAACACATACATTATTTTCTGCCGAGAGGTCGTTACGTTGTCAGTGTCCTAAATAAAAGCCAGACCAAAATAAAATCGCACCGATACGCGATCGACACGGTGCTTTCATACATTTAGCCCTACTGTGACAAACGGAACTGAGTTTCCATTCAAACTGGTCATCGACACCACTGTCGTATTTCTGCTCTCCTGCAGTGCACGGATTTAGAAGTTCCTGTGAGCGAGAGATACTTTCTGGGAGACAGAGTCGGTTTACAATCTCTCGTTCCACAAACTGACGTAGACCCGACGCAGGACCCCCAGCAAAGTTAACTCGCTACACCATCAAAGCGGCATTTCACGGGTATAATGGCAAATCGAACATAACCGTATCTCAAACGCGCATCAGTCCAGAAGGACAATAGAGTGACGTGATTGCTCAGAGTATCACGTCGGGGGGTGAAAGGTCACCGATCATGCGTGCGCCGACCTGGAGTCGGAAGGCTGCAGAGCCGAGCTTGGAGAGCAGAAGAATGGTGATAAAGACAGAAATGTTTATTCATAATTCTATAACAACAAAAAAAAAAACCCAAAACAACAACAACAAAAAACAAAAGAAACAAGAGCACGAAACCCCCAAACAACAACAACGACAACAACAAACATAAAAAAAGAAAAAAGGACAAATAGAAAAAAAGAAGAAGAAAAGACAGAAAGAAAGAAAGAAAAAAAAAAAGAAGAAAAAAAGAGAGGAAAAACAGCTCGAAATGGAAAACACTACACGTGACGCATGGCGGACAGAAATCCAATAAAAGCCGAACATCATGACACAAATGCCTATAACAGATCCCAGAGCTTTGTATTCAAGGCACGTTCTTGATTTTTACGTGCAAATACTGCAAAACAACATTCAATCGCCCCTCACCGCAGCTGAACAAAGCGGGTTGTGTTAGGTTATGAATATTCAATGAAACGCACGTGTTCTTTCTCCCTCTGGTGTTCTAGAATTACAGGTAACCCTCAAACAACGGAAGAGAAAGAAAAAAGGAAAGGGCAAAATGATCGGAAATATGATAAATATATTCTTCTCTATCATTAACACACATAAAGTATTTATTTTGCATTTTGCATACCGAAATGGATACGCATTAGAATGAACCCAAAGTGAAGCGGCCAGTGCCTAAAAAAACATGAACCAGGTGGATATAGAAAGGAAACAGAATTTTGGAAGAAAACTCACGATCGTTCATCACTGAACCTGCCCTTACACGAAAAAAAATCCCAAAACACCCCCCCCCCCAAAAAAAAACAAAAAAAAACCACCCAAAACAAAACAAAACAAAACCCCCCACCTCTCCCAAAAAAAAAACAAAACAAAACAAAACAAAAACCAAACAAAACCCACAAAATAACACCAACAAAACACACACAAACAAACGACCAAAAACCCACAAAAACAAAGCGTCAACCCCCCTCCCCCCTCAAAAAAAAAAAAAGAAAGAAAAAAAGAAGAGAAACACACACACACACACACACACACACACACACACACACACACACACACACACACACACACAAAACAACAACAAAGGAGGAGATGCATGAAGAGATGAAAGTGGAGGGTGACAGATTCGCTTTTGTTTCCGTGCAAGAACATACACAACGAGTCAGGTGTTTAGTTCTACGCAATGGTGTAGGTCACAAAACAACAACACCACCAACACAGAACACAAGCAAAAACACGGATCAAAGGTAAACGTATTTTTGTACCACGCACTCGGGTTGTTAGTTGCCAGCTTCCAGTACATCCACAGCACAGCACAGAACAAGCTCAGCGCTGGTTCGGGTCACACAACCCGCACTGGTACAACTCTGCTGACGATCTTTCTGGAAGAAAATATCCGTCACTTCTTTTCCCACAGATGTTGTCAATCCGTATCGACGGATATTTGAAAGGAATCTTTTTTTTTTTTTTTTCTTTAATGGCAAATTCAAGTGATCCTCCATTCACCGGGAACTCCTCCGGTGTTTCTTGTTTTGTTTGTTTCACCAAGTGACAACTGCAGACGCTAATCTTCACATAACGTGACCATTTTAACAGTGCCAACACACACACACACACACACACACACACACACACACACACACACACACACACACACACACACACACACACCAACCAACAAATACGGTAAATATTTCACTTTTGTATTTTTTGTAAACAAGCAAAAGCAACAGAAGTTGTGATAAATGATATGTTCTCCACATACTCTGCAGTGTGATTTCAGATACAGTCGAACTTGCCAAGGCGGTCACCTGTATAAGCTATGCCACTGTCTAACCTGGTCACCCCAGAGGATCTCCTGACATGCTAGCTGTTGACATGTCACCCTGGATAACCCGATCACCTGTCTAAGGCGGCCAGTTTGGCCCCGTCCCTTGGGTGACCGCCTTACACAGGTTTGACTGTATAACAGTACAAATGCTATATGCACTGTCACATGTTTGAGTTCACAACGGTAAAATAATAAAAATTCACGCAGTGTGAATGGAACGACTCTGAACGGACACAATAAAGTGTCCACGCCAGTGGAATGTTATTTTCGCGGTTGCCATGACGTTCTGAGCAATGCAATGATTAAGTTCATGGTATCCATAGAAACTGGCTATGAGAGGCTTTGAAACCACAGAAAAACACATCAGATGAGTGAAGTTCTTTTTTTTTTAACAAAACTGGACCCTTTTTCACAACAAAATCGGCATCACAACCAACGGTTTAGTAATTCAGGCATAAACAAATATACAAAGCACCCCCCCCCCCCCCAACACACACATACACACGCACACACACACACACACACACACACACACACACACACACACACACACACACACACAGTCAGTTTATCTTGTCAATGCTCAAAACCGTTTCCTTACATCTCCACAATACACAACAAAATAAATAAATCGGTTTTAATCAAGAATACAACACATCAACAAGCATCCCCATGGTCACAATCTAAGAGGCCAACAGATTGCAGACGCACTATCGGCCTACCTGTCTCTCTGACGAGCTTTGAAAACAACAATAAATGGAATTAAGTAACGGTAAAATTAACACTATTAACATGTTTAGAAAAATGAGCTGTCATTTATGTAAGCAATCCCCAACTGACTCGAGGACTAGAGAAGCTGGCAGAAGGGTTGGCAGTGTTTCGGCGTTTGCTCTCCTGAGCGTCGTGTGGTATTTGTGACACTGGCCGTTGCTGTGAGAGACGTACTACGTACATAGGTTCAGTGGAATTTCAAGGACTGCTCGCATACTGTAGTTCTCTGTCTCTCTCTCTGTCTCTCTGGGAGCTGGGATACAATGGTAGAGCGTTGGACTTACAATGCTCGGGTCGTCGGTTCGAATCATGGCTGGGGCCAAACATTTCTGCTGGGCATTTTCTCGTTGCCCAAGTCTTTGATATCACTCATGTGGTGGAAACGGACGTTACCCCCCCCCCCCCCCTCTCTCTCACCAGTTGGCAGTTTCAACACACACACACACAGACCCCCCCCCCCCCCCCCCACACACACAGACAAACACACGCACGCACGCACGCACACACACACACACACACACACACACACACACACACACACACACACACACACACACACACACACAGAGGATGAATTTAAACTGACCCTGTAACACACAGAATCCGGAATGAATCACGTTTTGGTCCCTCAAGGAAAGTGTATCAACAGCAGTGTGCTTTTTTCCCTTCAAATGGGACCAAATACTAACACACACTAAAACAAACAAACAAACAAACAAACAAACAAACAAACAAACGAAAACAAGAACAACATAAAAAAAAACCGATCAGGTCATTCTGAGGCAAATCACAGTCAAATGCTAGGAAGTGGAACTGGCTGATTCCTATCTGTGAACACAACCACCCAACGACGTTATCATCATTGTTATTGCTGTATCATTCTTACTGCGTGTTCGTGAGATTCAGCTCTCTAGGTTTGGTTTTTTCTGTAAGTAGCAGCAACACAATTTGGGCGCCTAAAATGCTGAAACAGAGCCGTATACACCAAAAGTATAAAGTATATACTGAAAATGTATATGGAAAAAACACATGTGGTGGAATCAACTGACCGATTACCTCCTGATACGTATACTTCTCACGTGACTTTCGAGGGGAACAAAACGGTACATACCGTATGGACCCTGCGCATGCGCGAGGTAGTCGAAACGAGGCCAAAGAAACGAGTAAACGCTAAAAGGGAGTAAACACAAGCTAATTCCAACAATAACCCTACCCCGTTTCCTAACGTTTAACCGCTTTTTTGTTGTTGTGACAACAACAACAACAACAACAACGACAACAATCACAAAGTGAAAAGAAAAACAAGAAGGAAACTGCAGACTCGCCACAGACATCGTGAGCATTTGACGTCATCCATAGGCGCGTTGCCTACACGTCATACCTATGTCAATTTTCTAGACAGAGCCCACTGTGGTTCAAGCCACGCACTTTACGAATCAAGGGCTGTTATCAGGCACGTTTAGTGGGACTTCGTAAGGAGGACTTCGCTGAGCAGCGTATCCCATTTACATGTAAATTAGGCTAAACATGGCAGAGGCCGCGAGCGGCTAATTCCCTTCACGTGCCTAATTTAATAATAATAATAATAATAATAAATGGTAGTTGTCGGGCGCATTTCTTTAAAATAAAACTCAATGCGCCGATCACTCACTCACACTCACGCACATTTTACAACGATGGACAGACGTACACTGGTGAAACTGACTAGTTACATGGGACACTACTGGAGTGAGTTATCTGTGACCTCACGTCGCTCAAGCAGCAAAGATTAACTCACGGCCGAGTAAACTCCTGAAAGGCTTTGCAAAAAAGAAACGTTTTAAGATTGCTCTTGAAAACATGTAAATGGGTTACGCTGCTAAGCGAAGTCCTCCTTACGAAGTCCTACTAAACATGCTTATTGTTTGGACCACGAACGAGATAACATGGTGTTAGGCCCGCTCTGGCCAGTCCCTGACACAGACACGGGCCTGTGATGCTATGATTCACAACACTGAACACTTTCAAGGGTACATATTTCGCGCATGACAAACAATTCATCGTGTTTTTTTTTTTTTTTTTTTCAACGTTGCTGTATGCTAATCGCGCGAGCTGATAATTTACGGACGGTGTATAAGCATACTGGCGTTGGAGTAGCTACGATGCGACTCACTTCCCAGAATCCCCTCAACACAAGGGCTGGTAGTTTCTCTTGACCTTAACCTTGGGGTAATTTGCATACTGAGGTTCCAATTCCTCGTGCCGCTTCTTCAGCAGAGGCAGCAGCGGAGCAGTCATTAGCTGGCAGTCCGAGGAAGACACGTTAAAAGGCGGCGACCAGAAAGACTCCGGGAACTCTATCTGGCTGCCTGCGTACTTGGCGATGTTCAAACAGAACGACGTCACTGCCTTTTGCACCTGTCTGAAATGCGCCACTTCGTAGTGGAAATCGGGGCCCTGCAGGCCCACTTTGTTCCAGAACGTTTTGTTGAAGTGACTGTACAGCGCGTAGTCCACACTGCTCCATCTCTTGTGGGCGGCGCGGTCGTCTGGCGAGAGCTGGGGCCTCCGGGCAGCCTTGGAGCGGTAGGACCCGACGTTGCTCACGTGGAAGAGGATATCCTTTATTGTCCAGCACATCAGGCGTCGCAGAAGAACCAGGGACTCGTCAAAATACTCCATCAGCATCACTAGCAAGAACTCTTTGTCTAAAGCTTTAATGTACTGCCTCACAGCCCGTGCGTTGTCCGTGATGTTGGGTGTGCCGGAAGGGAAACCTAAAGGCATGCCCAGACACTGGGATAGCAAGTTTTTGGACACGGAGAACCCGTCCGGTATGCAGTAGCGCTTCTCCGCCGCCGGCCGTTTGTATATCGTCTCGTATTTCTCGATGTTGCGGATGTACTCGTGCACGGCCTCCATGCCGTGTCTGACGCTGACGTTGGCGATTTCGAACACGTTGAAGTAGTTCAGCGTCGACACGAAGTGGTCGCCTGGTTCGCGGAGGATGGTCAGAAACGCCGTGCCGTTCGCCATGAAGCTTCGCATGAAGGTCCCGTTGTATATGGCGTGTTCAATGAGAGCGTTGTATTCTCGGCCTGATGGGCGGTGGTCTAAGGGCGTCATGGGAAACGGCCAGCCCAGGTAGATCTTGTCTTTGACGGGCAGCACCACGGACAAGTTGTGCACGTAGCTGTACCTGCGGAGCACGCCGCCTAAAGTCTCCGTGGCGCACTTCATGCACTTTATGAAGGCGAAGTTCTTCCGAGGCTTGCAGTCGCGCGGTCTGTACCTGCCTAGGATGAAATCCTCGCCGAACAGACTGTACAGGCGGTAGTCAAACCCGACCAGGTCCGCCGGGGACAACCGCCGGCCGCCCGCACGCTGAGGCTGGTGGACAAGGTACGAGACGTTGAGGTACAGAACTCCCAGGAGGTACAGACTCAACAGGAGGCACACAAATTGCCAGACGTGAGTCTGATGATGCTGAACTAGCCGCCTGTAGGCCATAGTGACGCTGGTTTACTGACTGAGAGGCCGTTTTGTTTGTGGAAGTGAGAATCTGGAGAAGGTTGTGGTGAGGTTGTCAGTGAACGCTGTGGTGAGGTAGTCACTGAGTGAACGTTGTGGTGAGGTTGTCAGTGAACGTTGTGGTGAGGTTGTCAGTGAGCGTTGTGGTGAGGTTGTTAGGCGGGGGTTAGACCACTCTCACACAGCAATCTGTGAGACAAACCGAAATAAAACAGAAAGTAAACAAAAAAGAAAGAAGAAAAGAGTATAATGCTAGAGACAAAGATGTTTTTACAAAGGACAACTACACACACCGACATCGGTTACTAAACAAACCCACAAGAACAAACATTCCCAGCTTCACAAACTTCAACATTTTGTACTACCAGTCATATTGGTCGTCACACAAATCCACCACACACGATACTCGGAAACCCACACACACACACACACAGAGGCCGCGTCTATCTGAGACGAAACCACAGACAAGTAGCTCTCCGCTGTCTATGGACGACGATTAGGGAGGCGCAACTGACATTCTACGGGATTTCGGAGAGGTTTGTCGTTTGGTTCACGCGTAAAGAAAATTATTACATTCTGACAACACAAGGTTATAACTGAACAAATTTTACAGACGCAGCAGACATTCATGGTACTGTTAAGCGTAATCAGCATAGTATGCCAGCAGATACAGACACACACACAACAACCTCTTATATCAGCTTACGTCATCACGCGCCCGCAGGAAGATGTCCCGGCAGTAAATATACAGAAATGTGCATCTGTGCAGCGCCCCACTCTGTCTGATCAGCAAATCCCACTACAACAGTTCTGACTTCCAAAGGCCAAGACCCTAATATATCCCCATGGACGTCTTTCAGCATCAACACTGCAGCAAGGCAGAACTAATGGAACAGGGTTTCTCGTACGCAAGCGGTAGATAACGATTTGACGGCGGGATGTGTGTGTGTGTGTGTGTGTGTGTGTGTGTGTGTGTGTGTGTGTGTGTGTGTGTGTGTGTGTGTGTGCGTGTGCGTGCGTGTGCGTGCGTGCGTGCGTGCGGGCGTGTGTAGGATAAGGAACCAATCTCGCTCAAAGCTCCTTTCTAATAAGATATAATCTAAATCGATAGCCTTTGGCCCCCCCCCCCCCCCCCCCCCCCAGGCTGTACGTTTTCACCGGCCCACAGCGCGCGAACAGTCATAAGAAAGTCATTAATAACACGTGTTGCGCCTTCGCTCCAAACGAGAGCTGTACCAATTGTCCTATCACAAACGCACATACTTCAACCACGCACATTTTATAACGGTCGACGTGTATACCAAAATTAAGCTTAAAGTCTCAATACGTTTTTCAGGCACACAACAACGCTGTGGAAAACGTTTTACACCACTCGCCAGTGCAAACTATGAGTAATTTACGTCCGAAAATAGTAAGGAAACAGAGAGCGAAAGTGTGAGTTATGGCTTTCCATATAGGCCGTGAGCCAAGGCCGTCTAAAACGCACTCCATAGCCCCTCAGTTAAGCAATTTTTTCATATAATGAAAAATAATACAAGGCTAGTGTATGGCAAAATCAGTGTTGTTTCCGTGTCGGTCGCGTCGGGTTAATGAATACGGACCTAATGAACATTGACCAATTAGCGAAATTTTCAACCAATCAGCGTCTTTAAAAAAAATTACTGCGGCAGGGACGTCCCTGACCGCGGCAATTTTAACCAATCATCGGGCTCAAATAGCAGTGGCTGCGAAACGAAAACGAAACGAAACGAAAACACGACTGACGCGTGTTTGGCTCAGGCGTCTTCGGAAGGTATTCGTACCAGATTGCAGTGTTCAGTTCACTTTGCAGGGAGTAAAGACACCACAGTTAAGTCCTTCACAGATCAAACATTTGCAAATACCCCTTCGGTATGCGCAGCAATGGGAGTTTGTTTGACTGTGCGAGCTCCCAAATCGCGCGGACTTTTCTTGATTCAAGTCATTCGGGGACGGCTAAAAATGCAGCTTCTCGTCCAGGTCACGTGACATGCCTTGTATGACGTCAAGACGGGGAATCCCAGGCATTTCCGGCTTTCCATAACAACACATCAACAAAGGGAGCCAGAGGACACGTGAAGCGTTTAGAAAGCCCGTGATGAAAGATATACTGATTTTTCAAATGCACAGTGTATATTTGGGGGGAGAAAATAAAATAAGGGGTACAATAACACATAATCCAGTCCATTTTATAATTAAAATGACCCTCGATCTAAATATTCCCACCATTCGCCTGGCCCACAATGCATGAAGGGATCAAATCCCACCCTATCCCATCGGTGTCCTTAACTAGATTCTGTATACATGTACTTTAGTTCAATTGGAGGAGGTGTATACGGTCTACAACAATGAATTTTCGGCTTTTTTTTTTTTTTTTTTTTGACTGACCTTGATTAGGCCAAAAAAAAAAAAGTTTGTTGTTTCTGGTGACATGCCCAGAAAAGCTAGGGGGGGTAGGGATTACATGTACCCTTTTTTTTTTTTTAACAAAGCCCCATTCATCCACATCCAAAATCACAGAAAAGGGGCTTGTAAGTGCCTGTCAACTGCTCATGAACATGGCTGATCTCCTCTTATACTGTAAAAAATCTTTACTTTCCGTAATTTATTTTTTCAAAAGTCCAAATTTTTTCAGTCGGGGGTAAAAATTAGGGTCGGTCGGGTCACCAGAAACAACAAACTTTTTTTTTTTTGGCCTTAGCTTATTTGTGATCAGGTGACCTTAAAATGACACATATATCTGGAATTAGTGTCTAATCAACCTAAACAGGTGAAATTGACCCAGATTATTCATTCCAATATTGCGAGCATCTCACCTATGACAGTAGAACAGCAATTATGTGTATGTGTCAGGAATCTACTTGAACAAGAAGCAATGAGTGGCTAAGGCTGAAGATTGTGTGTGCGAATCTGAGATGACGTTTTTTTTTTGTTGTTTCCGGATTTCTTTAATTTCATTCTTCTCAGCATGGTGGTCCCCTCCCTCCCCCCCCCCCCCCCAAAAAAAAAAAAAAAAAGGAGAGAGAGAGAGAGAGAGAGAGAGAGAGAGAACTATATTTCAGAAAACCAAATTCAGAGAGCCATAAGAACATGTATTATTTTGTCCTCGTACTGCAACATGTAAAAGTATGCTGCAATTGCACACACACACACACACACACACACACACACACACACACACACACACACACACACACACACACAAAATCAAAGAATACACAAAAATACATTTAACAATAGTCAGGTTCAGCATGGCTATTTCCATAAAATTAAAAATGCCGGCACAGGTTCACGCATTCAAACACAGCATGATCACCATTTGAATAAGTGGTGCCTAATTTTTAAATTCTCAGTTTGCAAAAATAGTTAAATGAAATCCACAATAATGGAAATGCTGTCCCTTTCTAACATGACATATGGAGTAGTAATATATTTACTTGCATTTACAGGCATTCACCATGCAGTGTGATTTGTCAATTAGAGTAATCAGAGCAGTTGGCCTAAGAGAATGAAATGAAATGGAATTAGCGTATCCCAGTTTCGGCCTCCGCCATATCCCGGGTGGACATCAAGTCCAAAATACAGAATAAAAAAAAGTAAGCTCTTCTGACGATCACACAGATATTACATATACTATTCTATAATAAAGTACATGAAACAAAATGATATCTTCATAAAGAAGATCTCCTATATCTGAATTTCCATTATAATTATCATGAAAATATTTTATAAACTTTTGCAGACTGGGGAAGGGGCCAAGCCAGAACCAAAGTGGGGTATACACAGCAGGTGTTCCAGTTAAATGGTTTGACCTAAGAGACAAAGGGTGCATGTTATACATGTTTTCACAAATTCAGACCCTGGGCAATATCGGCATGGATAGACATCTGGGATTTCAAGGGCTACTCTCCATACTGCACCTGGCAGATAACGCACACGTAGCAACCTCTACCCATGTCGCCAACACACTCCCTGTGTGCCCATCTGCCGCATACAGCACAGGACTGTCCCGTTCTCCCAATCCCGATGCAGCCAGGCACTTCACAGAAAGTGTATGCTTCTGCACGTGTCTTCGTGTCTTCGTGCAGCCGACAGACGACATACTGGCGAAAGGCGTCAGCATGTTTCTTGTGAAAGTTTTGCAGGCAGGCAGTCTTCCCCTGCACAATGGCCATTGTGTTCTGCAGCAAGAAAGAAAAAAGGCTAAACAATGGGAAATGAAACTTGCTTACGTTTTGAACTGAACTGGATAATGGTCACCCATAAAGCTAGGAAGTAGTAGGCGCCATGAAACATGATGTGCATATGTATCCAGTGTGAAATATTGTATGTTACCTTCACGGTTGGAGGTTATCAAACAGCCCTCAGTACTACTGGTCAACCCTACAATTGTCTAGTGTGCATCATTTCAGGAAAGAGATATTTGTAGAATGTCAATGTATCAGTGTAAGCCTTTGTTTTGTCACTGACTGTGACCTTCACTTCTACTACAAGCAAAGCACAAGTAAACTGGATCACTAAAACAAAACCAAGCAAAGGTAGTAGCTTAGCTAACTACAAAAACTGGTTCATCTGCCTATTTGCAGTTGAGTTATTTGTCTATATAGTGGACTGATATAACTTTTCTTTTTCATGTCTGAAGCCTGGCATGAGGCTAGTGTGCGCGCATTATGATACAGTTTTGGCATGACACTAATGATTATGCAGAGTGGGACCTAAAACCTAACTAGCATTAGCAAAACAATCAGCCTTGCTAAGCAAAGCAACCCACCATCAAAACATAAATGCCACAGTTGTATCCATCTTCTTGTCGACTTGACTTCAGATTCCCCGGCATCCAATCAGTGTCTGGCAAACCCTTTGCACGGTTTCTCTGCTGCATGAATTTCCTGTAATGAAACAAGATCATTCTTTTTTTATTTTTTTTATTATTATTTTTATTTTTTTTTTTTATCTCATACACCTGCAGATTATTCCAAACAACAGTGTTTAGCAGTGAGCAGCAAAGGACAGTAGACAAAATCAAACTCATTTTATCATTAGAAACAATTCACAGTCTTCGGTGATACCTAATCTATATTCAACTCATTGCAAGGGACTCACAGTGTCCAAGTCTTAATCTTCACTTTTGCTTCACACCCTGTCTTCTTGGTCAACTGCAACCTTGACCGCTTCTGCCTTAAGTATGCATGATCTTCATCCTGAAATGACATAAAACAAACTTCAGCATCTTTTGTGTACTTGCCTAAGTGAAATATTGCACACTTAATATCCCGGCGGAATTCAGACACTATAAAAATCAAAGATTAGATAGTGAGATGAGCAACTCTGATCACTACACCTAGTACTGATGAGATGTGAAACTTGGATCACAACTTTACCTCCTTTTTGATTGTAAATACGCCGACATGCCAGCTTTAGCTTGCTTCATGTGTATTATAACACTGCATTAACAACATGAAAATGAATCTTATGTCACATAATAAAATATTGAACAGTTGAAATAAAATATGATATAATTCAGCAGTTACAACTATTTCACTTGCGCACAATTACATACCTTCTGCACGTTTGTTGGCTTCGGATTGTAGGGTCGCCCACCACGGTCACACACCATGACATCATTCTGCAGCACAAGACCAGGCACGATACATGTCGTCCCCTGGAGCTGCAGGTCTGTGTACCAGAGAAGACGACTCTCCGCATCTGGCCCCAGTTTCTCCTTGTTTATTTTCTTGAACCTTTGAAATTTGAACAAATACGTTGATTGCAAAATAGTATAAATATTAATACAGTCAATGTACACAGGAATAAAGTCACACACCTCTGTTCAAGCATATTGAAGAGTAATATTGTTATGCTCGTTCCATAAATATAATCAGTCATCGTCAATCTCAATCAATCCCTCTCTGCCAGTCTGATGAGAAGTCTACAGTTCCCCCAATTGTTATAAACTACTGCACTACCGCATTGTGTGAAATGTTTGAGGCGTATCTCCGTCCCATGAACATACTGATCGGACAGTGTTCGAACTGTTCCCTTTATGTCGATTTCCTGACAATCACAATATGGGATAACAAATTAATCCAGGATTCCGAAATACAACCCCCCCCCCCCACCTTCCCCTTACAAAACAAGAACAACAAAAAATCTGAACGAATCCTCTAAACTTTACAGCCGCTTAGAGAGTGGTAGAAAACAACTTAGATCTAGTGCCGGGATAGCAGACGACAAACAGACACGCTCAGTGTGTTCGCTACTGCACTTACCAGGAATTGAACGCGGTATTGAATTCCTTGTTCACAGCGTCCAGTGTTTCTTGCACCTCTCTCGCTGATTGCACATGCCCGCGAATGATCTTATCGTCAGCAAAAGACACCTCAAAGCACTCCGGGAGAAAGAGATGCTCTCCGGTGCTCCCGATCGCGGCCATGTTTTACGAACCGGAAACGCAGAGGGGTTTCCCCGGATCTCTAAATGTCAAGGTCGTCTAAAAATATACCTGGACGAGAAGCTGCACTTTTAGCCATCACCAAGTCATTCCTGTCAGCGGGAAGCAGAGTTACAGCGTCTGGGATACCATCGATCCTGTTACCAACGATTCATAAGAAGAGACAGGTAAGTGGATGCTTCTTCGCCCGTAGTGCAGTCTTGATATTTCTGCCCTACTGACCCCAGCCGGTGGATTTTAAATTGATCTATACTGAGTATAGATTTGACGATGATGCGATGCCAGTACTTGCAGTGTTTTCGGGTTGAGTGGGGGGAGGGGGGGGGAGAGTTTTGTGTGTGTGTTTGGAGGGGGGGGGGGGAGATGAGAGGTCAGTTGGTAGACTCACAGGCGGGGAAAGAGTGCACAGGACCCTACATTAAACTAGAAAATGTGTGTGTGTGCGTGTGTGTGTGTGTGTGTGTGTGTGTGTGAGAGAGAGAGAGAGAGAGAGAGAGAGAGAGAGAGAGAGAGAGAGAGAGAGAGAGACTGAGTGCTTCACTCTCATAAAGTTTAATAGTGTTGGTGCACAGCAGTTCGTGAGGTATCAACTGTGAATTGAAATTTTATATTTTGCCCTATGTACATGTACTTCACACCAATAACTATTGCTGATGCATCTAATCACACTATTTGTCATTTGATGTTTGTTACATAGTGTGTTCACTTTTCAGTTCTGTGTCTGTGGACAGGCTTGAATTACTTCAGCGTCAAGCAGAGAAGAGAAATGCAAGTGCGCCTGCTGACAGTGCAGATGGAGGTCTGATCCAGCCACCACCACCACCTCCAGCAAAGCAACTTAGAAGCTCTGTCTAGCCCCCTGCAAACAAGCCTTCATGTAGCAAACTCAGTGGTTTAACAATAACATTAACAAACTGTGACTGTAAAGGAGTGGATTAGTTTTATTTGAACAACAGTCTTTGGACCAAATAGTAAACAAATTGACTGGCTTGGTTTTTTATTCATGGACTGATTTTTGGATTTTCCTGCTGGATGGTCATCGTCTGTGAAGCATGGACTGCTGGTGTTGATTACTGCAGAAACTGTTCTTGCAAACTCTGTTTTATGACAAACTGTGACTGTAAAGGAATGGCTTTGAACAACAATCTATGTTCAAGTTCAAGTTCATGTTCAAATTACTTTATTTATCCCTCATGGGGCAATTAAATGTTCGGACATAAGGGACTAATTGATTGGCTTGGTGTTTTCCTGCAAGTGTTGTTGAAATGGCCTCTTTTGCTGAGTAAGCAGTGCTTGTACTTAGAGTGGAACGTAGGCCCCCAGGAACCTCTCCTGGCCACCACCAAGAGGTGGAAGCTTACCTGTATGGGGCACATCACTCGACATGACAGCCTATGCTAGACCGTCATGCAAAATGTGTTGCTACACGCCACTTACTACACCACTACACCCCACTTGCTACACCACTACACCCCACTTGCTACACCACTACACCCCACTTGCTACACTGCTACACCCCACTCAAGTTGCTACACCACTACACTACACACCGATACTCTGCTACACCCACTTGCTACACCACTACACCCCACTTGCTACACCACTACACCCCACTTGCTACACCACTACACCCCACTTGCTACACCACTACACCCCACTTGCTACACCGATGCTCTGTTAACCCACTTGCTACACAATAAATGAATAATCTGCTACACAGCACTGACTTGCTACCCCAGTACGCTGCTACATTCCCTAAATACACTGCTACCGTGTGACTTTGCCATACATCACTTACAACAATTTTGAAACTCTGTGTGTGTGTGTGTGTGTGTGGAGAGAGAGAGAGAGTATCATGTCTAGACATTCCGTCAATCCGCAAAGCAAGCGAAGAAATAAAAAAATGAGTGAATTTTATGTAACAAACGCCCCCCCCCCCCCCCAACAAAAACACAAATATTTCACATGACATGCAATTGAAAGTACATGTACTTTCTGGGTAACCTAAAAATGAAATACTGATATTGACACTTCAAAACTGACATACTGGAGGTGTTTTTTTTTACCCACATTATACAACAGAAATCATGGAATAACAAAACAGGAATCAAATGTCATTTTTGTTGTACAGTCAAACGGTCATCCTAGGGACTGAGTCAAACTGGCCGTCTTAGACAGGTGACGGCTTTTACAGGGTGCAATGTTCCGGCAGAAAACGTGCCTAACCTTTCAAACTGACATCCTACATGTGATCAGACAGGTCTAGCAAGTATACATGACACATGTTCCTGCTTTTAAATAGCGCAGAATTGCCGTGATTCTGTTATAGGAATCAGTGTGTTTGACTTGTACCTAACAAATTTTTGTAAGTGTTGTATGGCAAAGCCACACAATAACAATGTCTTTACTACAATACTAGGGTGTAGCAGAGTAGTGGTGTAGCAAGTGGGGTGTAGCAGTGTAGTAAGTGGGGTGTAGTGGTGTAGCAAGTGGGGTGTAGCAGTGTAGTAATTGGATTGTGGTGCTGTAGTAAGTGGGGTGTAGTGGTGTTGCGAGTGGGGTGTTGCAGTGTAGCAAGTGGGGTGTAGTGGTGTAGCAAGTGGGGTGTAGTAAGTGGGGTGTAGCAGTGTAGTAAGTGGGTGTAGCAGTGTAGCAAGTGGGGTGTAGTAAGTGGGGGGGTGTAGTGGTGTAGCAGTGTAGTAAGTGGGGTGTAGCAGTGTAGCAACTGGGGTGTAGCAGTGTAGTAAGTGGGGTGTAGTGGTGGAGCAAGTGGGGTGCAGTGGTGTAGTAAGTGGGGTGTAGCAACACATTTTTATATATGCCCCCACCTCCACCCCACCCCTGATGATGCAACAGTCAAGGGATTGATTGACTGCACACATAACGTGACCTTGCAAGGATGTTGTGGTTGTTGTTGAATCTAAAATAACAACATAATTTTTTGTATGTTAATTAGGTTCAATTTAACCCCTTGTGTACTGATCTTGTCAATTCCCATATACAGTGCAGAATTTATGCAACAATTCAAATGTCTATTTAGGCTATTTAGGCTATTAAGATTTGATTCTGTCCTTCCATTGTGCAAGAGCTTACAGTACACATAAACAAAAACAAAACATGATTCATGACTTTTGGTCACGGTTAATAAAGGGTTAATTTGAACAAACTCTGCTTTCTTTACTACTAATCATATAATTTAGTGCAGCATAATTTGTGATTTGTTGTTTATTGCGTTTTCACTTTGAATACCGGTTAACTCTTTGACGACGAAGCACAATTTCTAACACGCGATTTCCTATAGGATATCGCGTGTTAGAAATTGTGCTTCGTCGTCAAAGAGTTAAAGCCCTTTTAAAAAAACTGTACAGAAATTTGCTCTTTAAAAGTGCTGCATCAGCAAAAAATGGCTATTTCTGCGCAAACACTTATCTTTTTTGAACACATATTACAACTGAAATGCATGTGCAAAATATCTGTTCAGTTTTTGACTCAGGGAATAATAAAAAAAATCTGTCTCATCGCTCATTTACCATCCGAGCTAAATCACATTTTTTGTAATTTTTCGTTAACTTTAGACCCAAATACCAAGTTAATCCTACCATAAATACACAGTAACAAAGTTGATTTTGAATCCATATACAAAACTCTACTTAAAACACCAAAAAATTGTTTGCTTAAACGTAGGGCTATGGAATGCAAAACTAAGCTGTTTAGATGCGTTCGTCCTGCCGCCTAATAACCCACTCAGTGGTTTACGAGTTCACAAAAACACACTCCAGTTACGTCATCAATCAGAAAGTGCGTCATTTCAAACATTTGGAACTCATACGTCACGGCCGGTGCACAGTTATTTTGCTCACTTTGGGGGGGGGGGGGAATCTTATTTTCCTCGGATCACGTAAAAAAAATCGATAGTTCGAATGTTTGTGTAGCTACCGAGCCTCCGGCGAGGGGTTAGTCTTTCGCCGTAAACCATGAGGACTAATCATGTAAGCTCTATTTTCATCGAATGCGTTTAATCCGTGCATCAGAATGTTTCTCACTTGGGACACAATACAGCATCTGAAACCACTGTGGTGGCTCGGGCTGGCGTGTATGCTGTTCTACGTGCGTGCAGAAGCGTACCGCGTGCCGAGCAGACGACGTTATTTGGTTGCGGACTGAAGACCAAGTAGACAGCGCTGACTGGCGGGTATTTCTATCGGCTTGGTCGTATCGACTTATAGTACAGGCATGGAAGTAGCTAGGCCAAAGAAAGTCATATTTCTCTACTATTAGAAGCCGTAAAGTCACGAAAATCATTTAAATGGTCGCGGTGGCCCAAAGGGAACATCTGTTCATTTATGATATGGCAGACAGCCTGAGAGCTTTGTAAGCGGCAGGTTTTTTTCCCCCTTACAACTCATTAGAGACTTTACACTTAGCCGTACAGATTTGCATAAAGTCAATCTAGATCACTGTTGCCTACCCCCCATCCCCCCCAAAAAAAAACAACAACAAAAAACCCAAAAAACCCCACAAACCCCCCCCCAAAAAAAAACAAACAAACAAAACAAAAACAAAAAACAACAACAAACAAAAACACACACACACAAAACAAACAACAACAAACAACCCCCCCCAAAAAAAAACAAAACAAAACACAAAAACAAACAAAACAACAACAAACAAACAAACAACAAAACAAAAACAAACAAACAAACAAAACAAAACAAAAAACAGTAACACTCAAACCCCTGCCCCCAGCCCAGCAATATAAGCACAATATCTGCTGGGAGGGGGGGGGGGACACCACTTCTTTTCAAATGGGGATATGTCTGCCAGACACTGGTCAAAGGAAATGTGAATTTGGACGGCATGTACATGTATAACCGCTATACTGACCTTAGTTTCCCCTTTACAGAAGCTGTGGCAGAACGTTTGGAACGCCCCGCATCACACGAGAGAGAAAGTGATATGAAATTAATATAAATCAAATTCTATCTGTGCATGTCAAGATAAGCTGGCGCGCCAGGTGGTACAAAAGAAAGTTATATTATGGTGATGCAGCCCAACCTCTCCATTATTGACTGGAAGGAATCCAACTGAACGAGGACGAACGAACGAAAGAGCAACTGAAATGACACACACACACCATGATGCAATGATGCAGATTATATAACTCAATCTACGATGAGACAATCGGGCACGCGTATCTCCCTGTGCTGGCTTATCAAGAAACATAATTCATGATAACGAAAACAGAAGCGCATCGCGCGCGCGCGCGCGCGCACACACACACACACACACACACACACACACACACACACACACACACACACACACACACAGATTACTCGGTGCAGAGGGAAGATACCGAAGAGCAGGAGAGAGAGAGAGAGAGAGAGAGAGAGAGAGAGAGAGAGTGAGTGAGTGAGTGAGAGAGAGAGAGAGAGAGAGAGAGAGAGAGAGAGCACTGGTTTGCCCCAGATCAAAGACAAAACTAACCTGAGCCCCAGGGGAAAGGCCAAACCGGACTAACCGCATGTTTGCTCGTCACATACCGAGTACACCTGTCCCGCCTCGCACCGAAAAGGAACCGGAAACGACGCCACCTACAATGAAGTCACTGAACCACAGATTCTCCACGTCCGTGCTACAACTACTAATTAATAACTACTTCTGCATCTCTCACTGATAAAATAGGCATGTTTAGTTAAGTAGGACTTCGTAAAGAGAACTTCGATGAGCAGCGTACAGGCTGGGAAATTGCTGAGGGAAAAAAAAGAAGACTGTAACTTAGGCTGGGGAATTGCTGAGGGGCAAAAAAATAAGAAAGAAAACAAGGAGGAACGGCCCCGTCCTACAAAGTTGTTTCTCCAAATTTCATTTTATTTTGTCTGTTTTGTTGTTATTGTTGCCGGTTCTCCCCTCTCCATGTTCTACCAATGACACTAGATCCTCTACGACCTCGACCGATTAGTCACGTGACTGGGGGTGGGGCCGGGTGGGGGGAGAGCGAGAGAGAGAGAGAGAGAGAGAGAGAGAGAGAGAGAGAGAGAGAGAGAGAGAGAGTGGGTGGGTGGGTGTTTAGGAGTTTAACGTCCTTTTCCACCACGTAAGGGTGATATCAAAGACGGGGCAACGAGAGAAAGGCCAGCACAAATATTTGGCCCAAGCCGGGATTCGAACTCTCGACCCGAGCATTGAAAGTCCAACGTAGACTCCAGAGTGCAGTCCCTTTTCGGCGGGGCGTGAAAATGTGACTGCTTACACCCAGCGCCATTTTCAAAAATGGCGATTTTTTTTTAGAAAAGCAGAGACTTGTGTGTCATATGATTCGATTTGAAACGAAGTCTTGAATATCCGACCACTTTTCGTTTAGGCAAAATCTTTGCCAGCGGACAATTATTGTTGCGCTTTGATGGCACTGTTTACGTGGTACACTGATCCAACAGGATGTGAGTAAACGGCAAGGGGGTTGCACTCTGACAGGCCAAGGTGTTGCACTCTACAGGCAAGTATTATTGCACGGTGCAGACGATCACGTACCTGCCTTGTGGTGGAATAAGAGACGATTACAAAAGCATACACACCCGTGCTCTAGGACTGAATGTAATAATAGATCTGTCCATTCAGACAGAGACATGTTATGTATGTCTCTGATTCAGAAACACGCCTACTTTCACTCTGAAGACAGCCTGCCATCACCTGCGCCATTGAGGATCCCTCTGGGTTCAAAGCTGGTCAAGGATGACATTGTGCGCGACCTTGTGTTTGAGAGCACCGAGACAATTTAGGCCCGTCACGGTAGCGCAGTGAGCGCCATTTTCCCCACTGTGCACAGAGGTACTTTCCACTGAAAGACTCTGTGCCCCAGAGAGTGAGTCCAACGCTCTACCATTCGGCTACCCTGGCTCCCCAGAGAGAGAGAGAGAGAGAGAGAGAGAGAGAGAGAGAGAGAGAGACGTCAGTTCCGTGAACTAAACATTTGACGTCAGCCTCAGGCAGGTCGTCATACACAGACGGAGAGATGACGTCAGTTCCGCGAACTAAACATTTTGACGTCAGCCTCTAGCACTGCGATCGTCTGAGGAAGCTTGTTTATGTCTTGTGATTTCCCTGTTGGCTTTGTGGCTTCCCCGATTGAATTATTTTTCACATGAAATCTGGAAGATCTAGAGGGCTGGTGAAATGTCGGAGGCAGTGACGATACTTGCTTATTTTGTCTGGGAACTAAGCGTTTGACGTCAGCTTCACACTGGTGGTATGACAGATGATGCTTGTGCATGTCTTGTAATTTCCCTGTTGCTTTTGTGACTTCCCTGGCTGAATTAATTTTTACATAAAATCTGGAAGATCTAGAGGGCTGGTGAAACATGGACTAGAATACCTTGTATTGTACTTATGAAATCGAAAATTTGGAACTCTTTTGACCGGTGCTTTTCGCAGAAACTTGAAAAAGTTATGTTTATCTAAAAGTTCAGTTATTCTAAATGCTAAAGCTATAATAGTGCAGTAGTTCCTGTCATATGTGCAGTTGTCACACTAGACAAAAACGCCGGGATGATAAGTAATTTGCAGTAGTCTTTTCATAGATATTTGATCTTATGTGCAAACCACCCCTACCTCGAAAATATTTTTTTTACACAAAACCAGTCAGAGCTACAGAGCTGTAGCACGAATACAGGCAGTGTGATTGGGTGAACTTCCAAAGTCTAGAAAATGAAGGAATTTGAACAACTTTTTCGAAAAAATTCGTAACACGACCGATTTTTTAAAATCGGCGATAACTCTTCTTTTTTAGCGGCAGGCTAAAAATCGTGAAAGGTAGGTCTGGAGAAGGTGATTTCCCATTTTATCTCAAAGTAAAAAGGCCTCCATCGAGGTGGTTTAGGAGATAGCCATCATTACATCCGTCCACACACACACACACACACACACACACACACACACACACACACACACACAGACACACGTCTCACAACTCCCGCCAAAAAGAACGCAGCAGCATAGTGTGCACGTCAAGTGTCTATGACGCAGGTTTCGTTACGTCACTATGTGCGTGAAAGTATTATTGTGTGGAGAAACGTCACAGTCTTGTTTTGTATCACTGAAACTTGCTGCTGCGCGCAGCAAAATCTGCCCCGTCTCATAAAGTTGTTTCTCTGTAGAGAAACAACTTAAAAAGACTGAAACTTAGGCTGGGGTGCAGAGGCAGCGCCCTGCTGGGGGGGGGGGGGGACACAGGGGCAATGCCCCACTTAAGAGATAAAAACATTAGCATTTCTGAAGGTATTTCGTAGCCTCTCCTGGCACCCAGACATAACATACTGCCTTGATACTGACATGCAAGTCTTCAAGAATGAAGTTAGACTGTCTCATATGACATTACATGTGTCATGATATTGTGTGCACCCTTTTCCCTCCTACCTTTTCTTTGGGTGAAACTTTGATTGATTGATTGATTGATTTATTTATTTATTTTTGCTGAAATGATAGGAAATTTGGCTGAAAATTGCCAAATGACTGAAAATTCCCCAGCCTGAGCGTAACCCATTTAGGCACGTATCACCAACAGCTAATCGCAGCCAGTTACCAGCTCACGGCCTCTGCCATGTGAGCCTAATTAACATGTAAATGGGTTACGCTGCTCAGCGAAGTCCTCCTTACGAAGTCCTACTAAACATGCCTAATAATACAGGTGTTGATTCGGTTTTTTTTTTCTGCCTGATCTCTCCTCAGTCCCAACAAATGAGGTGGGGCAAAAGTAGGCGACACAGCAACACCAGTTTCTACTTCCGCCGAAATGTATGCTTCGGACTTGCCGACTACAAAGAGCGCACTGACAGCTGGCGACAAGTCGAGGAAATAACTGCAACTAATTCATCCCCGCGCCTGTTAGTGGTTGAAACGCGTGTGAAGTTGATCACTAGGCCTGATATTTAAAGCGGCAATTTTTATGACTTTAAGTTACGCTGACGGATCGTCCAGAGCTGTTTTAGTGGTGTTTTGCATCAACTGCACAGTGACACCCTCTCAAATGCTGGCACTGAGCCAGGTGAAGCGTACTCACTAAAGCGGCTAATACTCTGAAGCGAGACTGTGCCCACAGTCGTAATATTTGAATGTGCGACCCACACGCCCAAAAGTGTAAACAACACTTACCGCACCAAAAGCCGGTTCCACCAATCATCAAGACTAAGTATTTCGTGCGTACAGGGGCACTCCGATGCGAGGGTGGGTGGGTGGGTTTTTGGGGGTTTAACGTCCTTTTCCACCACATACGCCGGGGTGATATATCAAAGACGGGGCAACGATGAAAAAGCCAGCACAAATATTTGGCCCCAGCCGGGATACGAACTCACGACCCGAGCATTAAAAGTCCAACGCTCTACCATTCGGCCACCCCGGCTCCCCCGCACTCCGAGGCGAACTGTTACAAAACATGTTGTCTTAGTAAACATGGACAAGAGAATGTGGTCAAGTGGTTAAGGTGTCCGACTTCGGATCCTAGCCGCGCGGTTCGAATCCCTGTTGGGCAGGAATTTGGGTGGATTTTTCCTTTCCAAATCGAGTCAAAATCACGTGCAGACTTTTTTTTTTTTTTTTTTTACACAGTGCCTGTCAGTCCCGCCCTCGTGTACACAAGCACGCACAAATATCAAGTGTGCACGCTAAAAATCCCACGTCCATCTTTCGAAGGAGAGTAGGCTGTGGCCGGTGGCGTGGAAAACAGAAATACTGTCGCACGCACCAGAGTGAATAGCAGGGTGAAAGTAGCGCTTAGCGGCAGCAGGCTTTCAGTCCTTTGTCCTTCAGCCCTGCGGCGCCACAAGCATTTCGAAAGAGACGGATATGTGCGCCGAGGAGAAATCTACCATACCATACCATCAAATAGTAAAAACCGCTCGTGATGTTGGTAGTTTGTACCGCGATCTTGGCTCGGCTGTTAACCTATCTCAAACACACTGAAGCACACTCGAAGTTGAGGCTGAGTACAAACGGAACACCTAACAGCACATTTTCTACCAGGCAGAGATATCACTGCACTAGTGTTCAAAGTTGTCTGTACCTGTGAGAGGATTATAAGATTTAGCCACATAAAAGTGTCCAGACAGCGGCAACTACAGTTTTGACACGGATGCACTCCCGCACAACTGCAGGTAGGCGTAGTTCTCCTCCGCCGCATACAGAAGCACTTCTGTTCAAAGCATACACAATGCTGCTGGTGAGTTTGGAGATGACGCAAGTTTCGTACGGCGAGGTGTGAACATAGAGGTATGACCATTGTCACAGCAGATCTACGCATCTTAACCGGAGGGGGTGGTGGTGACTGGTGTGTGTGTGTGTGTGTGTTCCAACTTACCCAAATTCAGTTTAGCATTTTTAAACGCATTAAGCAGCACCTCATGGCACCCAAATACTGCCCTGCTACTCACATGCAAGTCTTTAAAAATGAAGCTAGACTGTTCCACATGGCATTACGGGTAACATGATACATGGCTGTGTGTGCAACCTTTTTCCTTCTTTTCTCTGGCTGAAACTTTGATTTTTTTTTATTTTTTATTTTTTTTTTGGCTGAAAGGATAGGAATGTTAGCTAAAAGACTGCGAGTGCCCATGTCTGGCCGTAGTCTATACTACTCCCATCTGATATTCTAACACGGCCACACTGATGCTCAGTGCAACAAGCGCTTATCTCACAGCTGTCTCTAGTCCCCACCAAACAAACAAACAAACTAGAGAGGCTAAAGCCTCCATGGCTCCCTTGTGACACAGGTCAAGGTCATTCACAAGAGTATGTTTGTAAAGCTCTTATCACTATCCGTTATTATGCCAAGTAAAGTGTCTCTGGCGCAGTTCATGGCAATAATATTACAATTTTCCCTGAAACAGTTTGTATGGCCTTGACCTTTGGTCAAGGTCATTCAAATGAGATCTCATCAATGTCTATCATCATGCCAAGTTTGATGCCTCTAGTATTTGTAGTTCCTCCGAAAACAGTAATGTTAAGATTCACAACAGACAGCTTTAATGACCTTGACCTTCAGTCAAGGTCACTCAGAAAGGTAGGTCTCATTGCTGTCTATCATCATGCCTAGTTTGGTGCCTCTACTGTTTGTTGTTTTGGAGAAAATGCCAAGGTTAAAGTTTCCCAAAAAACGCTTGCATGACCTTGACCATGACTAAAAGTTACTGAACACAGGTATGTCTGTAAAGGTGCTGCTAATGTCAATCATCGCACATATAGTTTGATGCTTCTGTTTCTTCTGGATTCTGAGAAAATGCAAATGTAAATTTTCCCAACACTGTTTTAATGACCTTGACCTTGAGTCAAGGTCATTTAAGGTGGTATGTGTGCATAGGTCTTATCACTGTCTATCAGCACACCAGGTTTGGCGCCTCTGCTGTTTGTTCTTACTGAGAAAATGCCAATGTTAAGGTTTCACAAAAATAGCTTGTACGGCCTTGACCTTGACACAAGGCCACTGACTACGTGCATATTTGTAAAGTTCTTATCAACGTCTATCATCCTGCAAAGTTTAAAATCTCTGGTGTTTGTAGATTACTAGAAAATGCCAATGTAAAATTTTTAGAGAGCTTTAGTGACCTTGACCTTGAGTCAAGGTCATTCAAAATGATATGGTTTGAAAGGTCTTGCCAAGTTTGGTGCCTCTGGTGTTTGTAGATTCTGAGAAAATGACAATGTTAAAGTTTTCTGGACACACACACATACACACACACACACACACACACACACACACACACACACACACACACACAGACAGACAACGGAGGGTTAATACATAGACTCCCATTGTTACACAAGGGAGCCAAAAATACCACCACCACCCCCCCCCCCCCCAAAAAAAAAGAAAAAAAAAAGAAAGAGAAAAAAAAGAAACAAAAACAAAAAACAAAAACATAAAAATTAATAATAATAATAATAATAATGAGTATTGTATAGGCGCTTTACCCAATTTCATGAGTCGGCTCAAAGCTCCGCGAACTGAGCCCAACACGCACGCTCGCGTGAATCACACGCATTCTCTCACACACTGGACACATTACACATTACAACCACGTGGTGCGAAGGGTCAGCTCGGCTATTTAAACTTCGGAATTTAGAATTGCATTTGTTTTTCAAATTTGGTGGGCTTAACATTTCCAAAGCAGATTTAAAAAAAAAACACCTAAAAAGCAACAATAACAAACAAACAAAAACCACCAAAACAACACCAACCAAAAACAACACCAAAAGAAACCCAAACATACTCACATCGCTACAGCACCATTACGAAAGCACACTACACAGCAATCTGTCCTACAAAGCGATACCAACAACAGACAGTCACAGCTCTATCTCGAGCACACAATGTGGCGATCTGTACTCCAAAGCAACTGACGCGCACAGACCTGTAGTCTGCACCCACACAATGCACACTGGACGAACTCTCAACACATCATACAGGACACACTTAGTTCCGCCCGATAATGACATCGTCTCGATTTTCCCGATTGGCACTGTACAACCCGCATTCCTGCCAATGCTCAACCCTGTCCCGGGTCCCTCTGAGGTCCCTGCGACGACGTCCAAATCGGGCTAACCGAGACCGAGCCGAGCTAAGTGATACCTAAGAAGGAAAAAACAAAGATACTCGGTGACAAGGAAAGTGGACAGTTGCGAACAAAAAATGGATGCTTGCTGCGGTTCTGTGTATGCACGGGAACCAACTCATGCAGGAAACGGTCTTGGGGCGGACTGAAAATGTACTGTGCTGGTGAATGCGACAGTTTTCACCGCTTCTGTGCACACTGTGAAATAACACGGGGACTCAAAAGTTCTTCGCAACTGTCCACTTTCCTTGTCACCGAGTATTTTTGTTTTTTCCTTCTTAGGTATCACTTGGCTCGGTCTCGGTCACCCCGATTTGGACGCCGGTCGTCGCAGGGGCGTAGAGAAGCGACGGTCCCGGAACAGGGTTGGCCAATGCTTGACTGTGGCATTAGTGCCGCTGTAATATGAACCCAAAAGTTATACAGGTCTAAACTGAACGGATTTGGGGTCGCTGACAATAAATGAGTGACCTGGAAGACGGCGTGTTATCTTCTGCTTTCAGAAAAGTGGCCAAAAAAAAATCGTGCCAGTCCCCCGTTCTTTGGCTGGGTCAGATTAACTCGCTTCAGTCCTACCATGTACATTTTATTCCGTCCCTTGGCTTCCTCCCCTGCCCAAGCTTGAACATGGAACATATAGTGCAGGAAACTGTGTATTAATGCCAGAATCTGCACGCACTGAAATGAGTGTTCTGTCATGTTGCTGCTACACGTATAGATCTACACTGTAAAAACCAGCACGTATGTATTTCCTTTAGGCCTAGTGCCACTCACTTCGCTTCCCTTCCTTCACGGGAGAGAGAGAGAGAGAGAGAGAGAGAGGGGGGGGGGAGATAATAAAAAATGGACGACCCTTTTCCGTTGCTACGCCGCTTCAAAAACTTTGACAACAACTGCTCTCATTTTAATCCGTTATGTTAAAACATGAGCAAATACACATCATTATTGGTTGTTCTCTCCGGGCACTCCGGCTTCCTCCCAATCTGCTTTGGAAATGTTCAGCCCACAAAATTCGAAAATGAACGCAATTCTCAAATTCCAAAACTTGAAATTGCTGAGCTGGCCCTTCGCAACACGTGATTGTTATGTGTTCATATCATGCGCCTGACAGAATGCGTGTGATTCACGTGAGCGTGCGTGTCGGGTTTAGCTCGCGCCGCTTTGAGCCAAGTATTTGGGATAAAGCGCCTGTATTAATGTGATTATTATTATTATTATTATCTTTAGATTGTAGTAACGTAATAGTACAAGTCCGTTTCTAGTTGGTGAACGGCCCCTTGCAATCGTTCTAACCGGAAACTGAAAATTCAAAGCGTTTGTTGTTGTTGTTGTTGTTGTTTTGGTTGTTGTTGTTTTGTTTTTTGGGTTTTTTTTTTGGGGGGGGGGTGCTATGGTGTGGGAACCCGCTGATTGACAGTGCAATGATTTCGAGCAGCATAGCACCGGAAAAACGCCCGCCCATTTTGTTTCAACCCCCCCCCCCCCAAACACACCCCTCCCCGCCCCCGTGTCCCTGCCCCTTCCGTTTTAATAATGAGTATTGTATAGGCGCTTTACCCAATTTCGTGAATTGGCTCAAAGCGCCGCGAACTGAACCCAACACGCACGCTCACGTGAATCACACGCATTCTCTCACACACTGGACATAAACGCATTACAATCACGTGGTGCGAAGGGTCAGCTCAGCTGTTTAAATTTCGGAATTTAGAATTGCATTTATTTTTCAAATTGGGTGGGCTGAACATTTCCAACTGAGCAGAGGGAGAGGAAGCGGGAGTACCCGAAAAGAACCCCCAGCGATCGGCCCGAATGAACGGTGCCACATACGCAGGGCTCCCTAAACTGTGCGTCTGTGCGTAATTTACGCACTGAAGTCAAAATTTACGCACTAAAAAATATTCGAGAGGGTACGTTGAAGCATTATGAACGCGATCTGTGCGTAGCTTGACGCACTACCTCTGCACTACCGTGCGTACGCCTATAGGCTTGTTGTGGTCGAATGAGTGTGCTCCCTTGCCTTGGCCGCGTTCAGTTCGGTTCTGTTTTTGGTTCTGTTTAACGCTCGCAGGCGTTAACTGTCTACTGCTGCAGGTCGGCGGCTTATACAGCCACTCGCGCGTAGTGAACGTGCCCCATCTTTTCCCTCTGCGCACCGAAGCACCCGGCGTACGTGCGATGTCGAAACCATGGACGAAAGATTTTAGAGTCAGTGCTCTTGTTACCGATCGGATTCGTTTTCTCTGTGACGAATCATGCCACCGAAAAAAGTGAAAGTTCAAAAGACTATAGACTTTTTCGTCAGTGGAAAAGTCAGTTGTGGAGGGGCTCGAGCCCTCGCCCGGCAGCGGGTGCACTTCGGCGTCAGATGAGATAGCTACGATTCAGACGTCGCGTCAGAGCCGGTCGGCACAGAGCAGCAAAACTTAGTGTACAAAACTGAATTGTACGGACAGTACCCACTTCATTTAATTATATGATTTGAAGTTGATAAAATTCAGTTTTGCACACACACAGTGTGACACACACACACACACACACACCTTATGTGTTCAGCAGTATTTACTGAATTTATAATTCCATGCACTAAAAAAACTTGATAAATGATTCTGACCCTTTAAAAATTGAAAGTGGGGGTACAAAGACCCCCTAAAATTTTGAACTGGGGGTCAGTGGACCCTTTAGGTCTGTAGCTTTTAGGGAACCCTGCACATACGAGAAGGGAAAATTCTTTGCCCCGAGTGGGACTCGAACCCCTGACCTCTCGCACTGGCAGTGACAAGTCTCTTTACCACTAGACCACCGACCGCCCCAGTGCACAATGACGAGCTGATAAGTCAAACTTCCTGCTACGGATGTTGAGTGTGACACTTGACCAAGTCAGAGCTGCAGTGTAACACGTAACATGGACACATCATCAGTGACTATTGTACAATTACAGACTTTGCAACATGTACTGTACGTATAAAAAGTTTTTCTTTGCTTCTCGTGTGTATGCTTACTGTGTACATTTCGTCACACTGAGGTCAAGCGCCTTAAAGTCACAATACGTATGACATCATTCAACAGCGTATGGAGAACTGTTGATCGAGCATGCTTTGATCTGTGCATCAGGGTGAGTGAGTGAGTGAGTATTTTAAGGCTTAACGCCGCGTCAGCGACAAAGACTAATTCGCGGCAGGATCTGTGCATCAGAATCGGTCGCCTGGGTCACAAATATAGCATCTGAAACCACAGTGGTGATTGGCCGGCGCATATGTTGTTCTAGAGGTGCACCGCGTACTGAGCAGACATTAGGCAGATTTAGTAGGACTTCGTAAAGAAGACTTCGCTGAGCAGCGTAACCCATTTACATGTAAATTAGGCTCACGCGGCAGAGGCCGCGAGCTGCTAACGCGCTGCGATTGGCTAATGGCACCCGTAACGTGCCTAATTTACATGCAAATGGGTTACGCTGCTCAACGAAGTCCTCCGTATGAAATCCTGCTAAATCTCACTATTATCTGGTTGCGGACTGAGGACCAGCTAGACCGCGCGAATTGGTGGTTATTTTTAGAAGATTTTTCGAGTCCCAGTCTGTTCAGGAATGGACCGTGGGCTCAAAGAAACTCGTGTTTCTCTAATGTGAGAAGCCACACAAAGTCACGGAAACGGTCGCGATGACCAAATGAAACATCCTTCTATCTAGCAAACAGCCTCAGAGCTTCGAAGGCGGCGGTTTTCTATCTCCGCGGCGTTACTCACATAGAGGATTTATGTTAACACTGTATGTACTGATCGGATGAAGAAAAGAAAGAGTCATGAATCTAGAACGCTGTGTGCGACAGAAATGACGGTCCGTTCGGACACCAAGGCCGTTCTTGCAGCCTCTAATCAAAGATCTTGGAAACATCTGATTCCAAGGTCTTTGCTCTAATGTTCAAAAAAAAAAAAAAAAAAAAAAGAAAAGGCCACGGGCCATGTGTGGTTACGTTGAAATTCGACAAATTAATAAAGAAGAGACGGAGAAACATCACAGACTGACTTGGGTCAACACGCACGCCACAGTTCTCCTTCTGTGTGTGTGTGTGTGTGTGTGTGTGTGTGTGTGTGTGTGTGTGTGTGTGTGTGTGTGTGTGTGTGTGTGTGTGTGACGTTGTAAACTGCACAGTGGTAAATGAGTTGAACATGCACAGCCAAAAAAAAAAAAAAAAAAAATCACCGTAATCAGCGTTCTGTCGATAAGTGAAATCTTTGAAGCTTACCGGTCCCACCATGGGAAAGGACGTCGGTTCTCCACCTGTTTTAACCCGCACTGTTCACAGCTGCCACCCACCATAATAGCTACCGTTTTCGCTGTCAACACACATACACGTACATGTATGTTCCTTACTCAGTTTGATCAGGAGAAGACTGATGGGGGAGCGGGGAGCGGGGGGGGGGGGGGTGAAGGAGGGGGTGGAGGGTGGCTGCGGAGGCAGGCAGGGACACTTTCTCTGTGCGCAAAGTAACCAAGTACCCACTAGTTGTGATGAAGGGTGAGAAGGGTTGGTAGGGAGGCAAGCAAATGGGACACTTTCACTGTAAGCAAAGTAAACACTAGTCACCTGTGTCGTTAGGTACCTGCAGAGAACCCGGTGGGAAACGGCAGAATGCGCCACGAGAAACCGTTGAGACCACAAAACTCTCTCTCTCTCTCTCTCTCTCTCTCACACACACACACACACACACACACACACACACACACACACACACACACACACACACACACACACACACACGAGTCAACAAGCGCATAGGTGTACAGCCTCGATCTAGGAAACGGAAGCGAAGAAAGTCGGAAGCGCGCGACACTCCTTTCCGAGAGGCCGAAAAGTTAGGAAAGACATAATCACATACACACTCCTGAGTCTAACTCCTTTCCGAGAGGCAGAAAAGTTAGACATTGAAAGGCGCAATATAATCTCTCTCTCTCTCTCTCTCTCTCTCACACACACACACACACACACACACACACACACACACACACACACACACACTCGTCAAACCATTTCAACCGTAATTATACTGCATCTAACTGTACGCAAGACGTGAAGTATTGCAACAAGTTGTAATCAGTTCTCAATTAAAAACTGATTGACGAAGCGGGATTTTTTCTTCTTCCGTATAGATCTGCTCCTACCCAGAGCGGGTGTGCTGTGGGCCCAGTGGGCAGGCTGTTGCCACACAGCTGACGGGTGCGACTTTGAGGGTGCTTATCGCATGATGCGGATGATGACACGGCCGGCACTGCAGGTTCCGTAGTTCCCGGTCATGGTTAACGCCGGGATACTGACAGGAATCGCGGAATGCGGCCCTGTCCCAAAGTCCCCAAACCACGTGTACCTCCATAGCATCATCCTATCTCCATCATCATGCATTATCGAAAATCGCCCCAGCTTACAAGCCCTCCGTGGATTCCACCCAGATCCTGGGAGGAACCCCAATGGAGCAGGCCAAGAATTGGGGCAGCAGCCCCCCCCCCCCCCCAAACAAAAAGAAGAAGAAGAAAAAAAAAGAGTGTTTGTCTGTGATGAGTTCACACACACACCACACACACCACACACACACACACACACACACACACACACACACCAGAAACAGCGAGAGAAATATAAAGAGAGCGAGAGAGAGAGAGAGAGGAGTTTAGTCCAGACAGAACCATCTACAGCCACAGAAACCCAAACATGGACCACGACAGCTTTTAAGCTTGATACACGCCAACACACTGCCACATACCTCTGAATTTGTCCCTATCAAAACCTCCAAAACACTTCATCTTACGTGATTTAAAGAAATCACATATCAAACAATTTGCTAAAAAGGCAATCGACCAAAAGCGATCAGTCACGCGGTGATTCAAAGTCGAACATCCTCCCCTCTCGCGATCACTTGTAATGCTTCAATTATCCAATGTACAGGGTATCTAGATATTCATATGGGTACAAGCTCAGATGAAACGGACTGGTCTAATGATGTAAGGTGAAGTGGGTTATCTACTGTGTTTTTACCTTGGACACAAATTCCCCAACAGCTGAAACAGACCTCGGTCGTTGCCTGTCCCATCCGATGTATGCTGGAGTGTAGCATGTTACTACATGTATACGTTATAGCGTGTAAAAACCACGTCCACTTGAACGGTCGGTCGCGGGCCGGCTCTCGGGTTTTAGCTGTCCCTTGAGTGACGTGAACTAACGGTTACCAGCAGCCGAGACCTAATGCTGAGGGCGGTAGGTAGGCGTGATGGATGGATCTATCACCTGGGGGAAAGGTATGCGTTACGACAGGTAGTAACTGATTTTCCACCTTGGATCGGGGGGTGGGGGGGGGGGAGGGTAGTGGGGGGCTGCGGACGGTGTAACTACGCAGGTAACGCATGACTGATGTTCGTTCCCGTCATTTGACGCTGGGGTTCCTAGCGACATTCAGCTGAATTGGACTAGACTGATGCAAATTGTCATCGAAGGAGTGGGGGTGGGGGAAGGGGGTGTGTGTGTGGATGCAAGAATGACTGAGTGACTGAAACTGTACTTCACTACGCTCAAAAGATCTTGATCACCATACCAACTGTCAATTTGCCGCTGATACATGTAACAGACTGATGTAAGTTATCATCGAGGGGTGTGTGTGTGTGTGTGTGTGTGTGGGGGGGGGGGGGGGGTGGATGCAAGAATGAGCGATTGAAACTGAACTGTACTTCACTACGCTAAAAAGATCTTAGTCTCCATACCAATCGTCAACTTTCCCGCTGATACATGTCACAGACTGATGTAAATTGTCATGGGGAGGGGGGGGGGGGGATGCAAGAATGAGTGATTGAAACCGTACTTCACTACGTACGCTAAAAAGATCTTGGTCTCCATACCAGTCGTCAACTTTCCCGCTGATACATGTAATATTAATAGTTTGTAATACAGTGGGAAGAGGGAGGAGTAAGTGGGGAGGACGCGCAGGAGGACACGGGTCCATCTGACTTCACCTATGCACACCTACATGAATAATGCATTTATGGGACAGGCGGTACAGAGAACACTGAAGGATGACCATTGTAGCGACAGGTCAGCAAAGACTGTCCGTTCTTTGGTCTTTGATGTCTGACATCACAATGTGACATTGACATGGTGACCTCACCAGTAATAATATATGTATGACTTTCATTATATATATGCCCAATACTAAACTTTCACAAAGCGAAAGCAGCAAACTGGGGAACAATATCTTATCACCTCTGTCCCCAACTGCTACATGCAAATAAATGCCAATACCTGTTTCCATGTCACTCAGAGACACTCGTATACTGGAAATTGGTTGAAGCGAGTAAAAGAAAAACCATCCCCACCCCCTCCCAAGATAAAAACAAATGATAATTCATAAAACAGCAAATACAATTTTTACTGAACCTCTCTGGTTGCTTTGTGTTCATTCATTCATGACATGTTGGCCCGCTCAAAAATCTCTGTAACCCTACTGGCTTTGGCTACAGCAGGATTGATTGGGAGCTATTTTTGATTGACCAACGAATGCGCTCCCTGATGCACGACACATTTAGATCAGTCATCTTAACAAAAGAAATTACCAGAGCTGAGGTAGTGTGTGTTGACGAGGTGACAGGGCTTTTCACAAGTCAACGATCAATCTGGCAGCTCTATGAAATATTCAAAGGCCATAACAGAAAATCACGGTAATCAACAAGCCGATAGCTAAGAAAACAGGCACAGTATGGCTACGCTCAAGTCGTGCAGAAGTTCAGCAAGACAGGCGTGAATGCTTTGAAACACAGGCAGCTTTTCTTAATATGTGATCCTACTTTGCACTAGCAGCCAATAAAACTACATGTATAAAACTGACAGGGGATTTGGTGTGGTGGTTAAGGCATCCGGCTTTGGATCCTGAGCTGCCTGGTTTAAGTCCCCAGCGGGCAGGAATTTAGTAGGATTTTTTCATTACCAAATCGAGTCAAATTACGTACAGACTCGTATACGGTGCCCGTCTCACCTTCATGTACACACGCACGCACATCAAGTGTGCATGTTAAAAATCCCATTCCAAACAGGAAGGGCCGCGCAATGGAAAACAGTTAACCAGCAATACGACAATAATATTGGTCAACATGATGACCGCGTGGTCATCACAATGGAAGAAGAAGAAGAAGACACGCAAGGATCTTGACAAACACATGAATCATGAGCACAACTGCACACAAACACTACACAAATGGTGGAAGAAATATAACTGTACACACAGCCGCAAATCACACATGTTAGGACGCACACAATATTTCAGACAGTATAAAAATAACATGGCCTGGTAGTAAGTGAAATGCATTTTGGCCTTAGGAACCGGTTTCCTTGAAACAGCTGGAGGGTGTAAAAGTATGCGTAACAGTAATTAACACAGCTGCAGGTGGTGTCTGGTAAGGTCAAAACAAGAATGTATTGATTTAAGGCAACAGCCCTGAGAGACAAGAAGAATCAGAGCGGTGAGTAATTTAGGCAGTGTATGTGAATGGTCGTGTGTTACTAAGAACAAGAAATCCAAGCTGACAGGGCTGGGGAAAGTGCCATTTACAAAATCTGATTTAGGACCAACCAACCATTTCAAACCAGCTGAACAAGCTTTTAAAGAGGGAACACATACATAAAAAAACTAGTTAAAAATTCTCAGGAGAACAAAGGATAATCAAAATCTGTGCGTGTGTGTGTGTATGTGAGAGAGAGAGAGAGAGAGAGAGTGGGTGGATGTTCGAATGTGCTACATGTATGTCCTTTTCCACCGCGTAATATTTTATGTGATTTCAAAGACGGGGCAACGAAAAAGAAGCCTACACAAACAGCTGGCCCCAGTTTGGGAATCAAACGCATGACCTAAGCACTGAAAGTCCAATGCTCTACCTCTTGATTGTCCCAGCTCCCTGTGTGTGTGTGTGTGTGTGTGTGTGTGTGTGTGTGTGTGTGTGTGTGTGTGTGTGTGTGTGAGAGAGAGAGAGAGAGAGAGAGAGAGAGATGATGATGATGATGATGATGATGAAACGTTTATTAGGATAATTCTTGTAGGCATTTCTGCCTATCTTACAAGAAGTCCTCACTACAGAGAGAGAGAGGGAGAGAAAACAGAGAACACTTCAATGCACAACCCTCACCTCCAGAAACGCCCTCTTTAATGGTGATGGTGGCAATGTACGAAGCTTTCCCTGGCCTTTTTCACTCGACAGCGCCAATCCTGAATCGTCTGCCGTCATGTCGGGAGGCAGGTGGAGACGAAGGTCATCATCGTCAGACGATGCTTGTGAAAGCCGACCATATCGATGCCGAAGCTTTGATTCAGGGCTCCGAGAATCTACACACAGATTGAAGTCTCAATATGTCTGTCAGGCATACAACGACGCTGTGGAAAGCTTTTCATCAAATGCGTTTAAATCGAGCATCAGAATCAGTCACCTGGGACACAATACAGCATCTGAAACCATTGTGGTGACTCAGGCTGGTGTATGTTTCCTGCGTACGTAGAAGTATACAGCGTACTGAGCAGACAATATGATTTAATTGCGGATTTAAGACCCAACTCGACAACCCTGATTGGTGGCTATTCTTAGCGACTTTGTCAATCTGCGTGTTGTACTTTTAAAATTTGTTTTGTACAGCCAGCCAACAGCAGTGTACTGCATTCAGAACTGTACTTACCGTTTCACCAAGACAGACCATTTCTCGCATACAGGCACAAAGATAAGTGCAACTGTTTCTAAACAAACGCTGTCTGTGAAATCTGGCAATCGTGGAATCACATTTTCAATTCATTTCTGCCCAAATAACATATATGTGCTGTGCCTGTCGGCCAAGTAAACTTTTGTTCTGTTTAAGAATAATTCAGGTGCATATGGGTTATTTAACTCTTTTCTGGCTGCAACATGAAGCCCTCATGCCTAAGGCAGCTGGTACTAGCCACATGCAGCACGAAAGCCTTGTGACGTGGGTTGCAATTTTGTTTTCACTCCAATGTCCGAAACTGTGGCTGTTAGCGGCTTTCTAGGCCCTCATGCTGAGGATGGCTAATACCAGTGCCAAATGTACATGGGTCTCATGCTGTGGCCAGAAAAGAGTTAAACTGCTAGCTCTGGAGAGATTTACTCCAAGCATTACATACTTGTTCTACTAATACAGACAAGAGTGTACCTGAAAGACTTTGCTGTTCACCACTGGTTAACGTCTCTGGCCCAACTTCTTGCAGCAGTGAGAGGAAAGCCTCTTTGAAATCATCAAAATACACCTGTAACAGGGAAAACATTTTGAAAGATCTGAAACAGAATCATATGATTATCAAAACAATAAAGAGTGACATGTGAGAGTATTTCATCCAGATCACAAAGAAATCAAGCTCTACTGAACTCACAGCAAAAGGCACTGATTTCATACATGCAAATATATATCAAAACTAAACCCAAATGCTGCCAATGATAATCAACTCCATATTTTATATCTGATTCCAGTTACATTTCAGCAAGAGTTTGATCAGAGAGTGAAGTGAGTTGAATGGTCCAAGGGAGATAATCTGAGCAGAGTTAGGAAAGGCACAAGTCTTAACATCTCAGAAAATTTGCTCCCACTCTGTGAACGCTCACCTCAAAATTCTAAAACGTCTGATTTAGTTCAGAGCCTTAAAAGATAAATGAGGTGTTTTGCGACAATGTATCAACTGTAAAAATCAGAACTGTGAAATGAACAACAAACATTTTTAGTAGATTTTTACAACTAAACATTCATAGTTTTCAGCCCCTGATGCTTTTTTTTTTCTTTTCTCCTGCACATTAATTCTTTGTTGATTTGGTGGGGAAATCCGCCTCAACATATTTAATAATTTATTTAATAATAAGGGATTTTAACCCAGTATCTCAGGAGCAACAGGTGAGGTTGTAAACCAAGTAAACGCATCTTACAGGAGGTAACACATACAAAGTCGTGTGTTTACAACTACCTGAGTCTTTGCGGAGGATTTTCCCAGACCCAAGTCCTTGTATAGTCGATGTTTTTGATGCTGCAGATGGAGCTGTCGACACAGACGCTCGAACTCCAACAGTGAGAGATATCCTTTGTTTCCACTGTCGCAGGACTCGAAAATCTGCACCAGCCTTTCCTGGTAGACTGGCGAGTCTGTATCCTCATTCATATTTCATCTGCAAAAATACAGGAGAAAAAAACGAAGAAAAAGCTAGTCTGTAGTCATTGCATATTTGAAAGACACTTGAATGTACAGCATAACAGTGGAAAATGAGTACCCTTAAAATCAAATGAGCACCCACTCAGTTTATGCTGATGAATGAGACAGCATGTGAATGATGGTGCTGTTAGCATTTAAGCAATTAACCTGAAAAGAAACTTTCAAATAAGTCTACACAAATGTTCTACAAGACCAATGCTGACATTTATCTTCAACTCACAAGGTTTATCAAAAGATGAAAATGTGGGTGAGTAAAACTCAACAATGTTTTGCAGTAAGCCTATCTGATGGCTTCTCAAAATTAGTGTTCAACTCAATGAAATCTGTAAAACCAAAACAGTTATTCTAAAACTATGATTTTGTTCAGAATCAATGTCCTGGCGATATGACTGAACACAGCCCAAGTCTGTCTTTCCTACCATTGGTTCCAATACTGTTGCGTCTCAAATAGCACGTAGGGTAGACAGCTCAGGTTACACAGTGGCAATCCGACCGTAAGCCAATGAGTCAACAGTATACAGTACAGGCCTTACCCATGCCAAGGCTAATATTGATTTTCAATCACCTTACACCAACCGTCCACTGAGCAATGTTCTTACCTGCTCCCTGTTCAGGCAAGACCGCTCTGTCTCAATGCATTCGCGCTCCGACTTGGCTAACACTTGTGAATTCTGCGCTTTTAGTTGCAGTTTGACAGATGAATCGCACGCTTTCGTCGCAGATGGCATGAAATAACTTCCCCAGCCTTACACAGGCACGAATCAGTCGTTTTGTTTACGGCCGCAACATGGCAGTGAACCGGAAATAGACGACAGTCGCGCCGGAAGTAACGAGTGCGCCCCTGTTCACACCTGTTGCTTTTCCCAGCCGCAGGATCGCCTGTGACTGGCTGGATAATTTTCCAGGTAATTTCAAGTTTCGTAAGGTGCACAACGTATCGAATTCATCTTCAGCTATATCGTTTCAAGAACACTCCCTTCCCCCCCACTGAAACCAAACTTCTGACTGACTGACGCGGCGCCCCGCCTTCAGTTCCGGGCACAAACAAAAACAACTTGAACTAAAACTACTATGATATGGCACCACCACTGACCACCAAAAGAATTACCATGAACAACTTGCAAGGAAAAACCCCAGAATAAAGCTTAACTAATTAAACCAAACAACAACAACTGACGAAACCCAAACCAGCCCAGACCGTACCAAACCCGGCAACCAAAGCCGGCATCCAACACTGAAACCTGAATGACTGACTCGATTTAGTAAGCTCCTCTAAAAGATCAAAGCAAAAGACCCCCCCCCCCCCCGAAAAAAAGAAACACCACAAAAACACACACAAAACCCCCCACAAAAAACAACAAAACAAAAACCAAAAACTGAAAACCACACCAAAAAACTGAAACCAAAACAACAAAAACAAAAAACACCCCCCAAACAACAACAACAACAAAAAACAACAACCCCCAACTGAACAAAAAAGAAGGAGACAAAAACAAAAAAGCACCCCAAAACAAAACAAAACAAAACAAAAAACCACCCAACAACAAACAAACCAAAGCCCGACAAACAACAACACCCCCCCCCCCCCCCCCCCCCCCCAAAAAAAAAACCCTAAGAAATAGGTGGAAAAACAACAACAGCAACAACAAACGCTCACACAAAACATGAGCATTAAATGCAAATCAGTTCCCAAAATAATGCGGCCGGTAACAAAAACCAAACCAAACCTCTGGAGATTGTAAATACGGCCTGTTGATGTCTTCACTAGTATGATAATTATAATTCACGTAAAAAGAAGTGTACATGCAACACACACACACACACACACACACACACACACACGCACGCACGCGGCACGCACGCACGCACGCACACACAATCTCCCATTGGTTCAACAGTATCTAAAAGAAATAAATGCACAGTTTCCACCTCTTTATTCAGCACGCCAATTTAATTACAATGAACAGCCACCACACCGCTTTTATTGTCGTAAAATATAATTATACTGAGGTGTCGATTACACATGTATACAAACTGAACGATTCAAGCGAGACCACTGCTTCTTACGAGCGGTTTCTTGTCGGCTAGATCAAACATGAGCTAAAACTGAGACGGCCATCATATAAAAAGTGCAAAACAGACAGATCACAACTCGCCGGTGAGCATGGACGGAATCACGTTAGAACATCACAACGGAGTAGTCCATACGGCCGGCTCTGATGTAGCGTTCTAACATGGGACGGAATCACAGTCGGTGACGTTAAAGAACGTGAAAAAGTGAGAAGTAAGTACGAGTGAATAACGAGTGCAGAATGATTCGAAAGGAATGAAGACGCCTTGAGTGTGTGGGTGTAAACGGTGTTTTGAAATTTCGTCTTCAACGCCCGTGATGTCGAATGCGCAGGTTGAAGGCGAGGTGGTATAGGGGGAGGGGGGGGGGGGGGGGGGGGGGGGGGGGGGGGGGGGGGGGGGGGGGGGGGGGGGGGGTGGGGGGGGGGGGGGGAGATGGAAATCTGTGCGCGCAATGTCGGCAACCCACTGTTTTCGCCTCCCATCTCTCTTTAGAGGGTGGTGACGTCACAGTCAAAGAGAGCTGTGTATATGTGTGTGTGTGTGCGTGGGACAGCTGCAGGAGCTGAACAGTCCAGGGGGAAACAGTTCAACACAGGACGACCGCCAAGCGCATCCGCATGTATCGTGAGGAGATAATCCATGTGTGCGACTGACTCAGGTGGGGAACGGGTAATAGCTGAGGTAATTGCTGTGTAGTTTGCCAGAGCGGGTAATCTGGTGACGCAGATCATATCAAATTTCTTTTCTGATTATCGGACATCGGTGTATCTGGAGTTGTGCCTATGCACGTGTTCAGACAATGAATTGGCCGTCCTCCGACTGAAAACCGGTTCTCAGATCCACGTCAGGAAATTAGCATTACCCTGCCAAACTTGTGCAGTGCCCAGAAAATGTGCACCAAATTACTGAGACTCGTGCCGCGATCTAGTGGATGATCAATGACGATGATTTGGGTGTTAACTATGAACACTACCAACTGTCTGTGCGATACGTGGCCGGGTCAAGCACCCGTGTACCATTGCATACCGGACAACGATTTCGCACCAGACACTTCAGTAAGTTATCCTTCAGCCCCTGTCTACTAAGTAGCGGGAAATTTGAAGGGGGTTATTGCAATCAACCCTCTCTCTCTTTCTCTCTCTATCTGTGTGTGTGTGTGTGTGTGTGTGTGTGTGTGTGTGTGTGTGTGTGTGTGTTCCTTATCGGACTCAAAAGAAGCCTAATGGTTTTGGTTAACTTTCTTCAGAGATCAGTCAAGGTCACGCGCCTTTGTTGAAATGCTACGTTAAACCAGCCTACGCAGATCAAAGATAAGGCAGCATAAGGGAGGCAACTAAGCTCAGCTTAAGGCATGACGAGTTGCTTTGCCTCTCCCCAATATCGAAGACGGGGTGGGAGAGCCGCTAGAAATGAAAAATTTCTGGGCAGGGCTTTTTTTCCACAGCCTTGGCGTGGCATTTTAATACTTGTTTCTTGTCACGTAATCATGTGTGGGTGTCTTTCCCTGTGAAAACTGACCAGGAAGCTAAGCTGATGAAGACGGGCCACGTGCGTGCTGCCGGTTACAATACAGGAAACGTCACGCGATGAGATACGAAAAATGAATGAACGAAATAACAACATCAATAACACAAGAGACATAAAATTAATAGACTATTTGCGGATGTACCCGGCTTTGTCCGGGGTGATGGTCTGCGCAGATACCGCGGGGACCGTTTGAAGATAGTCACGCGAAATGGGAGTTCATTCGCGAAGTCGCCGAATTGAACAATGGAGTTGAATAAATGGAGTTACCTCCCGTTTCTGTTCGGACTATCTCTCCCATGTGATGCTGCACAGTTACGGTCGCATACAGGCTGGCATGGAGCCAGAAGAAGCCGAAACGCCAGGAAAAGAGTGCTGCGTCTGCTATATCCTCCGTGAGGGCACGAGTTGACTGGGAGGACTTTGGGACATTGAAATTCTTCTTCGCGCAGCCAGCAGAGCTCAGTGTATTGCATTCGGAACTGTACGTATCGTTACGATAGACTGTTTCGAGTGTTCAGGAGCACCCACACGCGAAGATGGTCGAAAACATAAGCTGACTTAGCAAAGAGGGAATTAGCTCGTTTAAAACCAGGTTATTTTAAAATAAATATGAGCATAAATCAGTTGTAGTGAAGTATCAGTACAAGTCGGTTTCTGGTCGATAAACGGCCCCGTTCAGACTTTCTAACCGACAACAGAAACCCTAAAGCGTTTTTTCCGGTGCTGCATATGGCATTTGGTAGAATTTGGAAAAACGCGATTCTGTGGCGTAGGAACCGACTGAAAGCGGGTGCTATGATTTGGAACATTTTTTTTTAACTACTTTATTATCCATCTCGGGAAATTTGGGCTGCTTCCCCCGGGGGAAGCGCGTCGCCGCGGTGCAGCGCCACTCAATACCTATCCTATATTTATTTTTACAATTTTGCTGGGGGAGGAAAGCCGGATAACCCGGAGAGAAACTCCCGATGAGCAGCCCGGCAGCCAGGAAAAACCGGTATCACATATCATAAGCTCGACCCACGCTTCATCGCCATGACACTGGTGACGGCCGTCAGAAGCGAAGCGGCTAAATCCGACGCGCTACCTATAAGACCACCGCTCACCGCTCACATTGCAGAGCACCGGAAAGAAACGCCAGTCCATTTTGAATCACCAAAGTGTACGCGGTTGAAAAAAGAAAAAAGCATTTCTAGTTTGTCCCTTCATCCTAAAGCATCGCGTCTAGAGTGAAGAAGACGCTAGCGGCCAGGTGCAGCAACCCTCCGATGATGGCCATAGCGAACGACCAGCCCAGCTCGAACTTCGGCCGAAACCCGTTTGGGAACTGCACAGCGTCCTCCTGTTTGGCGGCGTACACTGCAGCTCCCAGCAACACGAACAGACCTGGGGGACAATAGTCAGAAGAAGAAGAAGCACTGAAATAACAGGCGTAAGGACACACATTAAGTGTGGGGTCAAGTTTGGTGTTTGTTTTACCAGTGTGCTAGTTTGTAGTGATTTTTGTTGTCACGAAAAAGCTTGATTTTCACAATTTTTGTATTTAGTAGGGCAAGGTGCGTGCCAGGGGGTAACAAGAGGAGGCAGGCTGCCAGTGAAGCTGGGACTTTTTGCGCAGAAGAAGCGGGAAAGGTGACGTGATTGGATTTGGGTGAAGTGGCTTTCTGGCCTAAACAGAAAGTAGACTAGCATTACTCCAGTGAGGCCTGAGCGGAAAGGTGACATTCTTTAAAAAAAAAAAAAAAAACCTCCTGCAAGGTACGCATCCTTGAATGGCCCGAGGCTAATAGGGAATATACAGACATTTTGAGGTCTCGTGCATTTGTATTCTTTGACCACAATAGATGGAAATTGTGGAATACTATTACTACTGCTGTTGCTACACTGTATCACTACTACTGCTCCTGGTTCATTCTCCACCAACAGACACCATTTTGTTGACCCCATATTCCACGCTTTCGCAGGAGAAGACAACCATAAAACAACAACAACAAAAAATCAAATACATTCCACAATCATGTTGCTTTATGCCAGGCAAGCGTATTGAGACTTTAATGCCACACAATGCTCCACCGAGCTCGACCTCAAGACAAACGAATCTAGCCTAAACTTACACACACGCACACGGCACACACTGGGAATAGGTTTCTTTTTTTTTTTCTATTTGGGTCTGTTCATCGATTCTCCCTACACTACCGCTGTATTCTGATGTGCTGTTTTGATGCAGTTGAGTTGTCTGCTCAAGAGACAGGACAACAATAACCGTTAATTTCGCGCCGAAGTTTCGCACGCATCCTTTGAAGCAAAGATGTTTCCGTTGCCATGGTTTGAGCAGGAACACGCGTATGCGTCCACAACAACAAATTAGGAAGGCGTGGAGCTTCTGTCAACGAGTATTGAAGGGTTGGCCGCAAGACAGAATATTTATTGATCTTTTTCGTCCCGTAGCATCCGGTCTAGCACCTCGGGTAACATCTTTGGCGACTTGATTGAAGTAACTACAGGTATACATGCGAGCCGGCTGACACGGGGAGAAATGCCACTTTCGAGGGTGGGGGTGGGTGTTTAGGGGTGGGTGTTTGGGGGTTTAGCGTCCTTTTCCACCACATACGGGTGACATCAAAGACGGGGCAACGATGAAAAAGCCAGCACAAATATTTGGCCCGAGCACTGAGAGTCGAAAGCATCATATCATGATGCCAGCTCAGCATCTGCATGGTTTGATCTGAAATGCAGGTTGGCCGGCTTCAGGACTCGGGTTCAACCCTGTTCCGTAGGGTTTCTTGAATGTAAGCGGGACCAATCCCGACTTGGGAAACGGTAAAATTGATGTAAACGACCTCTTTGGCTGGTACTGGTAGAAAAGCGTTTTGCTAGCGCTGTATTTAGTTCCGCGCTTGAGTGAGAACAAAACTGAATAGAAAGTTCGCGATTCCAGAATCCGGACCTCAGCATGCAGCCAAACACTGTGAACATGAGGGCCCAAATGAACCTTAGCGTAGGGAGAGTTATTAAATGAAAAAAAAAAAAATCAAGACAGACAGACACACACACACACACACACACACACACACACACACACACACACACACACACACACACACACAAACCACTCCCCCCCCCCTCTTTCTCTCTCCCCCCCCCCCACACACACCACTCTCAGTCTCTCTGTCTGTCTGTCTGTCTCTCTCTCTGTGTCTCACGTGCGGCTCTATCAGTTGAAGAGCCAATGTCACACACACACACACACACACACACACACACACACACACACACACACACACACACACACACACACACACACACACACACACACACACACACACACACACACTGAAATACAATGTAACCGGTTTATAAAACTGTAATCATGCAATACCTGCAACAAGGGCAAGCGTCAAGGTCACAAACTTGACCCACTTCTTGCCGGAAGTGGCAGGGAGGAAAACGTAGAGGACGGCGAAAACGAGGCTGGGAACGGAGCACAGGATTCCCAGGATTTCGAGGGCAAACATGGCCTGCTGCCAATCCTTGGCTGTCGGAAACAAACAGGATTAATTAAAGGATGATGATGGGTCGGTGGGTGTTTTGGGGTTTAACGTCCTTTTCCACCACATACGGGTGATATCAAAGACAGGGCAACGATGAAAAAGCTAGCACAAATATTTGGCCCCAGCCGGGATTCGAACTCACGACCCGAGCATTGGAAGTCCAACGTTCTACCATTCGGCCACCCGGCTCCCCAGTCATATCCTGGAAAACAAAACAACAACAACAAAAAGCCCCTACATTTTGTTACTGGCAAACGGACTATGCGAAGAGTAACCGTTTGCTGTTATAAACAGGGCAGCAATCTCTATTAGCGAAGTTAATAAAATCTGCATGAAGCGTGCCACACCTCGGAATACTGTCCATTAACAGTATGTGGCTCTCTCGGGCATTTGCAGACTCTGTGGTGCCTTTAGACACCATGGCAACGTAGCTGTTATTTACCGGTCGGCAGTTCAAAATACACTTTGGAAACCTTGTGACAAACGCGTAAAAGAAAGAAGGAGGGGGGGGGGGGGAGGAAAATGAAGAAGGAATTGAGGATATGCTGATTTGCTCGTTGTTGTAATGGGTAGATAATTTATTACTTTTCATCACTGTTGGGGAATGCGTTTGGTGCTATACACCGACAGACAGGCTGACGAACAGACAGATAAATAGACACACTCACAGATCACACACACACACACACACACACACACACACACACACACACACACACACACACACACACACACACACACACACACACACACACACACACACACACACACACACACAGACGGCCACCACAAAGGCACACGCAGAATACACAGACACAAAAACAATCCCCCCCCCCCCCCGATCCTTTGGCAAATAAAGGTGTGTGTGTGTGTGTGTGTGTGTGTGTGTGTGTGTGTGTGAGAGAGAGAGAGAGAGAGAGAGGGGGGGGGGGGAGCAACACATCTCTCTTACTTTCTGAGCTGCTCGCCGTAGTGCAAGTTGTTGCAGAACACGAGTAGAACGTGCCAAGGCTGATGTCAAAGCCGTTCTCAGAGTACACAAGCCAGTACGGCGAAAATATCCCGATCGCCGCAAACACGAAGGCGAAAATATTCAGAAACAGGGCCACTTTGACGAAGGTAGAAGCAGACTGAAATCCCATGGTTCTAAGGTAGCCGAGACTATCAGGTAGTTTGACTGTTTCGCTCGCGCTGTTCTGGAAGAAGACAAAGGAGAGCTCAACAAAGGCATCATTTCAAATCAGGCGTTTCAGGGGCCTATCAGGCGTAAGGACACAGAATGAGTTTGGGGTCAAGTGCAGTTTTTACTGAATTGAGGAACCCTGCTTGGCGAGTATGCTAGTTTGTAGTGATTTTTGTTGTCACGAACAAGCGTGATTTTTCGTGATTTTTTTTTTTGTAATTGGTAGGGCAAGGTGCATGCAAGAGAAGGCAAACTGCCGCTGAAGCTGGGACTTTTTTTAAGCAGAAGTTAATTATCTACTATTGCTTACGCTAAAGAAAGCCAGCAATGGCACAATCACATACCACGTCGTTGTAGAGGATGCAAACATTTCTTGCAAACGTGTCAACGATGCATATATAGTACTCCATTTTCGATCGAAAACAAACATGCACCTCCTAAGGGATGCAAACACGACGCCATTTGCCAAAGGTGACGCGAGTGGATTTGGGCGAAGTGGCTAATCAGAAAGCTGACTAGCATTACTCTAGTGAGGCCTGAGCGGAAAGGAGACATTCCAATTGTATTAAAACTCCTGTCAGGTACGTGTCCTTATACGGTCTGTGCATGGTAATTTTTGTTTCTAGACTGACGCATTTTTAGGGGTGACTATGCTGCCTGGGGCTAATAGGGAATATATAGGCATTTTGAGGCCTGTGTGTTAATTTGTATTTTTTGGCCTCAATGTTTTGTTTTCCTGACGAAAAAAGACGTGGCAGTGTCTGAATTCTTACCACTTACATGCCTGCACAGTGACAGCAGCTAACAGACTGGCGATGAGCCAGAAGAAGGCTACAGACGACGCGAATATCGAGGAGCCAGCTAGTGTTTTGGGCAAAGGTTGGGTCAGAGCTGGCCGAGAAGCGTCGGTAGACGTGTAGGCGTGAACTGTACGTGTTCAAATGCCGGCACCAGAATGACCAGAAAAGTAGGTTAAGGCTCATGTCACACGGAGGACGTTTTAGTTCGAACAAAGAACAAACACGGCTCGAACGCGAGCAGGAACAATTAGAGTAAAGACATGCTGTAGCCGTATGTCACACGAGGAACACAGGGGAAAAAACCCCGCCGTGTTCGATAGTTGTTCGGACTAAAACGTCTGCCGTGTGACATGAACCTTAACGGTTTTAAACGCAAAGCAATAATAATAATTTTTTAAAAAAAGAGTCACAATGTCACTTCACTCGCAGACAGAATCACAGCTTCGAAAGTGGCATTCATTTCCTCAACTGTCAGTTCGCATCTGCATTTGCTTCAACGGTTTCTTTTCCAGAACGAGCAACTCACACTGTGACAAAAGGGTGTTTCCCACAAACGCTCCCATTACTGGGTCAGTGGCATTTGATGTCTGTTTCAGAGCTCTGGGCTCTAATGCACGAAAGAAACTAGACTAGTCTGAGACTTAAACGTGCTAATTCCAACTTTGCAAAGCCAGCTTATGTTTTGGAGCAGTTTCGCTCGTGAGTGCGCCTGTACGCTGGAAATACTCTATCTTGAGTAGTACAGCTCTTAATGCGATACAATGTTGTTTACATTTTGCGGTCGAACAATCAAATTCTACAACAGTTGTTGCACGACTGGAGCGCGCATTGTGGTCGCCGCGTCATCGAGTATGCCTCTGTTGGCTCAGTCCCAGCATTTACAGATGCTGTCACTGTCCAGGTGTCCAAGTGGTGTGATGATAGATACCACGAAAACAGCTCCGAACGATATGTGAGCATAAAGATGGTTGCTTAAGCCCCTTTAACCATAGTCTCAGACTTGTAACGTCGGGACTATCATCAGCGTGTATAGCCGTTTAGTCCTTGAAATAGTCGTAAACTCGCCTTAGTCTCCGCTTACGCATCTTGTGCAAATATTTTAGTCTCAGCTTAGTCAAGTTAGTCTCGGACTTAGTCCCAGTTTCTCTACATGCATCCAGCCCCTGGAAAATTGTATTGTTGCCATCGACCAAACATGACTTTCACGGCCTGCTCGAAATTTGAGTTCAACACCGACTGCAAACTGACTAAGACAGGTGCAGTCACGAGCGCAAATGTTTCAAAACAGAATTCTCCCCATAAAAACCTTGTAATATGGTAGCATAGGTTTCTTTAACAATCTGTTCCTGTCAGCTTGACAGCAGCGTTAAGCCCTAAAACCCCCCTCATACACTCACTCACTCACTCTGACATGCGTAGTCACCAGCGCAAATGTTTCAAAATAAAATTCTCCCTATGAAAAGCCCTGTAATGTGGTAGCAAAGGTATCTTTTAACAATCTATTCCTGTCGGCTTGACAGCGGCGTTAAGCCCTAAAAACTCCCTCATACACTCACTCACTCACTCTGACATGCGTAGTCACCAGCGTAAATATCCGAAAACAGAATTCTCACTATATTATATATAGCGTCTTGTAATATGGTAGCAAAGGTATCTTTAACACTCTGTTCTATTCCAGTTGGCTTGACAGACGATGTATCGATTCGAAATGGGGATCCCGTATCTTTCCTGGCTTTCATGTTTTGTCAGTTAACCAGAGTTTTGTGTGGTCATTAAGCCAAAACGCAAAGCTTGGAACTGAGGTGATTTTATTTTTAGTTACCGGCAATTTTGGTTTGCGTAATCACCGACCGCAGTTCGATTGAGCTTTCGTCCTGATGAAGTATATTTCCTTTTTTTTTTTTTTTTTTTTTTACACTGCAGCGTACGGACATATAAAATGTTATGCACCTGTCTTGCTTATTCTGTCAACTGAGCTTTCGTCCTGATGTAGCACATTATTTTACTTTTTATAACACTGAAGCGTACAGACATAAGGTTCTGCACTTGGCTTGCTTTTTCTGTCAACTGAACTTTCGTCCTGATCTAGTGCATTATTTTACTTTTTTTAACACTGAAGTGTACAGACATAAGGTTCTGCACTTGGCTTGCTTTTTCTGTCAACTGAACTTTCGTCCTGATGTAGTACATTATTTTACTTTTTTTTAACACTGAAGTGTACAGACATAAGGTTCTGCACTTGGCTTGCTTTTTCTGTCTAACTGAGTTTTCGTCCTGATGTAGTACATTATTTTACTTTTTTTAACACTGAAGTGTACAGACATAAGGTTCTGCACCTGTCTTGCTTTTTCTGTCAACTGAACTTTCGTCCTGATGTAGTACATTATTTTACTTTTTTCTTAACACTGAAGTGTACAGACATAAGGTTCTGCACTTGGCTTGCTTTTTCTGTTAACTGAACTTTCGTCCTGATGTAGCACATTATTTTACTTTTTTCTTAACACTGAAGCGTACAGACATAAGGTTCTGCACTTGGCTTGCTTTTTCTGTTAACTGAACTTTCGTCCTGATGTAGTACATTATTTTACTTTTTTCTTAACACTGAAGTGTACAGACATAAGGTTCTGCACTTGGCTTGCTTTTTCTGTCAACTGAGTTTTCGTCCTGATGTAGTACATTATTTTACTTTTTTCTTAACACTGAAGTGTACAGACATAAGGTTCTGCACTTGGCTTGCTTTTTCTGTTAACTGAACTTTCGTCCTGATGTAGTGCATTATTTTACTTTTTATAACACCGAAGTGTACAGACATAAGGTTCTGCACTTGGCTTGCTTTTTCTGTCAACTGAACTTTCATCCTGATGTAGCACATTATCATATTTTACTTTTTTTTTAACACTGAAGTGTACAGACATAAGGTTCTGCACTTGGCTTGCTTTTTCTGTCAACTGAACTTTCGTCCTGATGTAGCACATTATTTTACATTTTTCTTAACACTGAAGTGTACAGACATAAGGTTCTGCACTTGGCTTGCTTATTCTGTCAACTGAACTTTCGTCCTGATGTAGTACATTATTTTACTCTTTTTTTTAACACTGAAGTGTACAGACATAAGGTTCTGCACTTGGCTTGCTTTTTCTGTCAACTGAGTTTTCGTCCTGATGTAGTGCATTATTTTACTTTTTTTAACACTGAAGTGTACAGACATAAGGTTCTGCACTTGGCTTGCTTTTTCTGTCAGCTGAGTTTTCGTCCTGATGTAGCACATTATTTTACTTTTTTTAACACTTAAGTGTACAGACATAAGGTTCTGCACTTGGCTTGCTTTTTTTTTTTTTTTTTTTAGTACTTGCTGAGCGGACAGATAAAGGAAGAGAATCAGCTCCAAATAGTTGGTGCTGCAGAAAAGAAAGACCTTTCTCCAAAGGTTTTAGTGAAGAAACGTGGTTTGCAGAGTGTGAGAGTGTCCGATGATGAGCGAAGTGTGATATAGTGACGCAAGTGACGGATTCTGTTGCACGACGGATTAACCACATTCGACGAAAAGTTTTCAAGTCCACACGCTGCCGTCTGCCTGTATTGAGACCGGCCTTAAACAAACAGCCTTACCTTTTCTGATCGCCGCTGCAGTACACAGAGTCGCTGATTCCTTGGGAATCGGAATGAATACCTGTTGACAGACGCAGTTTGAGGCGCAACAGCTTGCTCTCTGCTACAGCGGCATGGAAAGATGCTGACTGACCAGCACGCATGCGCAGTTCCACCGATTAAGATTCATCGTCTGCGCCTACTGGCTTTGAGTCTGACCAAGGCACCTACCCGTGCATAAAGCCGTGAGCGGCCATGCGTGTCCCTGGAGAGCCGCGTGTTTTGAACGAGAGCCATGGCAACTAGGGGAACAAGATTTAGCCTTGTTACTTTAAAAGTCCATCCTCCGTCAATGGCTTTTCAGTATAGGTTTTATCTGGCTTATTCCAGTCTGTTCTTTTTGTCTTGGGTCTTATCACCGGTACTTGTTCTTGGTTTTTAATTGTCTCTGCCTGTCCTTTATCATTTCTGCTCAGTTGTGTTACCTGTTTTTTTTCATCTGTGCGGGGAGCCGGGGTGGCCGAATGGTAGAGCGTTGGACTTCTATTGCTCGGGTCGTGAGTTCGTATCCCGGCTGGGGCCAAATATTTGTGCTGGCTTTTTCCATCGTTGCCCCGTCTTTCACATCACCCGTATGTGGTGGAAAAGGACGTTAAACCCGTGTGGTCGCCTAGACAGGTTTCGCTGTGTTAACAACGACGCTTGTTTGATGTAACGGGACAAAAGCGAGCAATTACGAAAGAGATTAGGCGAGGACGTGTGTTTACCATGGACGAAGGTCCCAGTTTGCCCGTGTAAACAGTTATGTTTCCATGGCAATAGTATTCAATATTATCAACAGTATCTAGGTAACGAATGAATTGTAACTGAGCCAAGGGAGCCTAGCCGCTTGAGGTATTAAAAAATGATAAGACCGCAGATTTGTGTTAGTTCCGTCTTGAAAGAATTATTGATTAATGTGTGAGTTGTCCTTCAGGATAAAAATGACAGGTCCTCAACAGGCGATAATTACATCCTATCCTTCCCTTTATCGACGAGGAAAAAAGATGTAGGGTATGGGAGAAAAAAAGAAGAAGAAAATCGATGGAAGCCATAAACTGAATAAAAAACCCAAACAAAAGAAAGGGAAAATAAAAAGCATTTTTTTTTAAAGAAACAGAAAAAGAAAAGCAAAACATCAGCCATGCTCTGTCAAAAAGAAAAAAAAGAAGAAAAAAAGAAGAAGAAGAAGATAAAAGGCGTTATAGAAAATGTGTAAAATCTGAGAGATAGTAAACTCCTTTCACTAGCACGTAGAAGAGTAAGAGGAAATGTCAGGAATATTATATTTCTGTTACGTGTAACGACTTTTGATAGAAAGATACGGACATGCGCGCGTTTGTACAAGTTTTTCGCTGTCCTGATTCGTACCTTACCTCGATCACAGTTAACAGAACAGTCGAGTCTCGGCAGAAGTGTTTTTATTCAGTGTGTGTAGGATACCATATACCTGAGCTGTATGTTTCAGCCTGTCTGCCTGGGGAGACGAGACAGCCAGATGGTAGAGCGTTGGGCTCTCCTCGGGTCGTGACCGTGTTCGAATCCCGGCTGGGGCCAAATATTTGTGCTGGCCTTTTTCTCGTTGCCCCGTCTTTGATATCACCCTTACGTGGTGGAAAAGGACGTTAAATTCCCAAACACCCACCCCGCACCCTGCCTGAAGAATAGACAGACAGACAGACTGACGCACACAGACAGACAGACAGACAGACACACACACACACACACACACACACACACACACACACACACACACACACACACACACACACACACACACACACACACACGACAGAAAAAGGCTCAAAATTTAACCACGGACGTAAAAACACAAAACAACCATATTGATATTCTACATTTTAATCTACCAAAGCAAATTCAAGTTATGTCAGAAATCATACTGATTAAATTTTTTTAAAAAAAAATTAAATACAAGAATCAGTTTGGAAAATGTTTGTACGTGTATAAAACACACACACACACAGACCTTTCAGAAACCAAACTTCTAAACCGATGGTTTTCAGAAATAGAAACAGAAAACAAGCGCAGGGACTCTCTCTCTCTCTCTCTCTCTCACACACACACACACACACACACACACACACACACACACACACACACACACACACACACACACACACACACACACACAATTAAGTGCTAGACAGAGTCTCGCAAGTGCAAGGAACACAATTCTGGAGACTGCGAACATGGACAATCGATGTCTCGTATTGTCCGTTTGAGAGACATCAGTATGATGACCTGCATTCACAAGAAAATAGATGTACACACATTTCATCAGAAACGTAGCAGGCTGTAGTACTTTCACAGCGAAAGATGTTACTTCATAAATTATTTCACCATATCTTGCGACAACGGACAACCCAACTCCTGTAAATCAAAAGGGCCGAGCCCCCAAAATTCAACCAGTCGCGTCCCCGACATAACCAGCACAACACATGGCGTGGTCTGGCAAACATTTAGCCAGACACTACAACGAGGGAAGTGTGTGTGGTTTGATAAGACTGAAACATGGAAAGAAAGCAGTAAGTCCATTGACGTCATTTTGAGGAAAAGACCATTACGTCAATCTCTGTCATCTTGAAATCATTCCTTTTTTCTATGAAAATGACGTCATGGACGTGCTGTGTTTTGCCAATACGCGACAGAGTAAAAGGGTGGGGTTTTGGCCTCGGGGCTTTCCGAGTGGAGTCGTCTATTTGCCTTGGAAGAGATGTCACTGTCATGCACATACAGTATAGCAGTAGCAGGCCTTCATTGCTTCGTCCTCCAGCCCTGCGGCGCCTTGAACGTCTAAGATCTACGGATAATGTGCGTCGACGAATACTCATACATACCATATTGTCTGAAAGGTTAGTTTTCGTGACCACACAAAACTGGACCAACGAACACCGATTTCGACTTGGATTGATACACAGCGTATCAATATCAACACACATTCGACTTGCAAAACGAGATCACTGGATGACAAAGAAGCTCTCAGGATGACGTCAAGACTGGTCTTGGGAAGAGTGACATAATCTGGCTGTGATGACGTCGATGGTCGTCACGAGAGATATAACCAGGAACAAGGCCCCGCCCACCAGGGCTAGGCAGAATGACGAGGAGATTTTGTAGAGGTCAGCTGGGTAGGTCAACTCCCTCCGAAGGTAGTATACTGCCAGTGTGATGGATGCCGCCAGCCCTGGTGGAATGATAAAAATAGATACACTGTATATACATATAATACTCATATATTATATGTATATATAATATATGAGTATTATATATACATATAATATATGTTTTCGGCTTTAGCGATGCCTTTGTTCCTATTTTATACATATAATACTCATATAAATATATGAGGGGCGGTCGGTGGTCTAGTGGTTAAGAGACTTGTCACCAATGCGAGAGGTCAGGGGTTCGAGTCCCACTCGGGGCGAAGAATGTTTCCTTCTCGTATGTGGCACCGTTCATTCGGGCCGATCGTCGGGGGTTCGCTCCGGGTACTCCGGCTTCCTCCCCCTCTGCTTTGGAAACGTTCAGCCCACCAAATTTGAAAAATACATGCAATTCTAACTTCCGAAATTTAAATAGCTGAGCTGACCCTTCGCACCATGTGATTGTAATGTGTTTAGTCCAGTGTGTGAGAGAATGTGATTCACGTGAGCGTGCGTGTTGGGTTCAGTTCGCGGCGCTTTGAGCCGATTCGTGAAATTGGGTAAAGCGCCTATACAATACTCATTATATATATATATAGAACGCCACATTATCTGTGTCAGGACAGTGAACAAACAGAGAAATGGCTGACATTCTGCTTTGTCTCATGCATTCCTCTGCCTGTCTGTCTGTCTCTCTTGTTTGTCTGTGGTGTTTTTATTGCAATGTTTTGAGTTGATACACCCTGTTGGTGTGTAAGTCTGTACTGCCGGTGTTGTATGAGTTCGCTCACTCCAATGTAATGGACCACAGGTCTGTGCAGTAAAAATGTCTGAGTCTCTCTCTCTCTGTCTGTAACCTCGACCTTGTAAAATAAAGTCAAATCAATCAATCAATCAATCTCTCTCTGAGGAAACACCAATGGTCAGTGTGATGGCCATCTACGCAATTTTGCAGTCACATCTTCAAGGTCTGCGTTCATGTTCATGTCAACGTCACCCTAAACGTAACCTTGGAACTGACCCGTGATGAGTGTAGTGGCCAATAATTAAGAGGTTTTACTACCATTTCCGTTCAAGGTCACGACAAGGTCATCGCAAAAGTGACCTTGACACTGACCTGTGATGAGCGTGGTGGCGATGAGGCCTTTGCGGGCGGCAGACACAGCTGAAGGTCGAGACGCTCGCAGCATGACCAGCACGACTCCTAGCGACATCAGGGACGTTAGCAACGCTGTGATGGACAACGCCTGACAGGCTATCAGCCAATCGCCAACTGTGTTATAAGAGAAAGAAAAAAGTGATTAATCGGTAGTTTGAGGGTTCAGCCAATTGCCGACTGTGTTACAAGAGAAAGAAAAGTTGATTAGTCAGCTGTTTGCGGGTTTAGCCAATCGCCGACTGTGTTACAACAGAAAGAAAAGTTGAGTAGTCAGCTGTTTGCAGGTTTAGCCAATCGCCGACTGTCTTACAAAAAAAAAAGAAAAGTTGATTAGTCAGCTGTTAGCGGGTTTAGCCAATTGCCGACTGCGTTACATGAGAAACAAATATGTAGGGCGGGTTTAGCGCAGCGTTTTCACTGGATGATTAATATACCAAAGATGGGGCGACGAAGGAAAAGCCAGAACAGTTTTTTAAATGGACGACTCCACTCCAGTCAATCAAAAGGGTCGAGCCCCCAAAATTCAGCCAATCGCGTCCCGCGGCATAATGAGCACAACACATGGCATGGTCTGGCAAACTTTCTGCCAGACAATACAACGAAGGGGAGGGTGGGGAGGGGGTATGGGGGTTTAACGTCCTTTTCCACCACATACGGTCGATATCAAAGACAGGGCATCGATGAAATAGCCAGCACACACATTTGGCCCCAGCCGGGATACAACGAAGGAAGCGGGGTGGGTGGGTGTTTGGGGGTTTAACGTCCTTTTCCACCACATACGTACGAAGGAATCACATGTAGTATGAATGAAACATGGGAAAGAAAGCAGTAACACCATTGACGTCATTTGAGGAAAAAGACCATTACGTCAGTCTCCTGTGTATACTCATATAGCTGTAGAATGTAGTAATGGCATGAGTTAAATTCTATATATTTGTATAGAAGAAGGGGAGGCCGACGTTATCAGCCAGCACAATTTTAGTTGCTAACTGTGTTACAAGAAAAAGAAACGTTGGTTGGTTGGTTGGATGTTTGAGTTATTAGTCAATCGCCTTCTGTCTTAAAAACAGGGTAGTGCGAGTTTTAAAGTCGTTTTCCACTACACTGGCGGTACCAAATACGGACAGAGTAACAAAGAAAAAGCCAGCATTATTTTTGGCTCTTAGGCGGTATTGAAAATCACGACTCAAACGCTTCTACCAGCTGGAACATCCGGGCTCCCCGAGAATAGTAATCAACGCTTCCCCTAGAATAAAAATCCAGGAAGAAAGAAGACTAAAGTAGAATCTAACAGTCACTCAGTTGGTGGCAAGTCCAAATGCCATGATCGTGACCCGAAAGCAAACACCTCCCCCACCCCTACCCCTGTCCCCGGACCTCTTCCTGTATCTACGCACAGTAACCCCCTTCCCCCCCTCCCCTCCGTCTGCCCCTGATTTGACGTCAACCCTTTCTGCATCCTGCGGGCCAGTGTCACTAGGTGTGTGTCCAGGGTTGGGACGCTAAATGATCGCTGCTGCTTTCCTGTCAAACCAAAGACATGCACTGGGCTGTTCACGGGCAGAGACGGGAGAGTCAGTTACAGCACTCAGTCGTTTGTTAGTACCCTGTGGTATGAAGGTGTTTTTTTTAAATGGAGTTTTCGCATTGACTTGAGTAAGTTCCTCAGTTGCATTGCAAGAACAGTAACTTAAGTATTGTTATTTTAAATGTCTATACATTTTATTTGAAGGTCTGCCTGTCTGTCTGTCTGTCTGTCTGTCTGTCTGTCTCTCTCTCTCTCTCTCACACACACACACACACACACACACACACACACACACACACACACACACACACACACACACACACACTATCTCTCGTGGGGGAGCCGGGGTGGCCAAATGGTAGAGCGTTGAACTTCCAATGCTCGGGTCGTGAGTTCGAACCCCGGCTGGGGCCAAATATTTGTTCTGGCATTTTCATCGTTGCCCCGTCTTTGATATCACCCGTATGTGGTGGAAAAGGACGTTTAACTCCCAAACACCCACCCACCCTCTACCTCTCATGCGCGCGCGCAAGAGACTTTTCTTCTCTGTGTTTACATAAATCTCTGGTCAGTTCCTCCCTTCCCTATTTCCTTCCCCTTCCCCTGACAGGATGCATTATCTCTTGTAAATCCCTCTGCGTTTTCCCATCGCAGGTTAATTGCCCGTCGGATGAACCTCATCCGATCGATGAATAGGTTACGTTGAGAATCGTTTTCGTGTGTGTGTGTGTGTGTGTGTGTGTGTGTGTGTGTGTGTGTGTGTGTGTGTGTGTGTGTGAGAGAGAGAGAGAGAGAGAGAGAGAGAGAGAGAGAGAGAGAGAGAGAGAGAGAGAGAGATCTACACGCCTTTCATCCACATAACAAACGACCTTCATCCACACACAGCAAACAGGCTAATAACTGCAGTTTCAGAGCTAAGTTCCAGTCTGTAGCGCTGAATCGATCAGCACTGGTGGATTGTCAGCATTTTAAAGCTCATGTCCCACAGCGACAGCTAACTAAGGACTCGGAAAGGCATGGTGTTTGGAAATGTTGTCATGGTATTTTACAGGAAGCCAAATATAAAAAAGGACGATAAATCGATAACGCATTCAAAGGATTCAGTTCCCTCTCGTGGCATTTTTTTTTTGCTGCCACAACTCTTTTGCCGACTCCAGTGGTGTTCCTCCCTGGTGATGGGTGGAATCCACGGAGGGCTCGGAAGCTGGGGCAATTTTTATTATGCATGATGATGGAGATGAGGATGATGGTAAGATGATGCTATGGAGCTCCGTGTGGTTTGGGACTGCGGGACAGGGCCGCATTCTACGCTTCCTGTCATAAATATCCCGGCATTAACCAGGCCCGGGAACTACGGCACCTGCGGTGCCGGCCGTGTAATCACCCACATCATAAGACGTGTCATACCAAGGGAAGCACCCGTGAAGTGGGTGAAGCTCGGCTGTGTGGCAACAGCCTCCCCATTGGGCCCATAGCACACCCGCTCTGGGTAGGAGCCGACCTACGTAGGAAAAATCCTGCTTGCCTCGGCTGGGACTCGAACCCGGGTCTCCCGGTCCATAGCCCGAAGTGCTAACCACTACACTATGGGGGCCGGTCTCTCGTGGCATTTTAGTTTGAATAGGATCAGGCAAATACAATGGTTGCTAGATACTGAATTGGTCGTTGCAGGCTATGGTTTTGGCGAAACGGTACCTCGCTTACCATCAGCCGCGAATTAGACTCTGGTGTTTGCGCGGCTTAATTAAAGCCCGAAAAACTCACTCACTCACTCACCTCGCTTACCATGCCGCAAGCGACACGGTGCCGGCGTAGCGGCCGCGATAACTCACCATGGTTTGTTCGACAAAGGTAAGCTAAATATAGAAGACAAGTTAAGCCCCTTTAAAAAAAGTGTGCATAGTAAATCTGAGCAATCTAGGGCTGTCTGATGGCTTAATGCTTTTCTACGGTGCCATGTGCAGCATTCTGGGCCCGCATGTAAAAGTCGGGGCTAGGGAGTTTAGCCCCGGGTTAGAGTCTAACCTCGAACTAAACTAGCTCTAGGGTTAAATTTTCTGTTGTTTTTTGTTTTAAACCAGGAAGCGGGACCATTGCAGCAAGGTGCCTATGCCGTTATAGAAGGATTTTTTGTCTTTCTTTCTTCGCTTCCCGTTTTAATTAATTTTGTTTTGGGGTTTCTTTTGTCTAGTCTGGGTTAGGCCCGTAGCCGTGGGTTAAATTAACCTCGAGTTTTACATACCGGCCCGGTTCAACAATAAAATAGAGCGTTTTCCTTGAAATAAGTGACTGACGAACATAGCCATGTCTGTGTGTGTGTGTGTGTGTGTGTGTGTGTGTGTGTGTGTGTGTGTGTGTGTGTGTGTGTGTGTGTTTTCGCGCAACGAGTCCTGTCTGGAGAGCCTGCGCTCTATGAATACTACTATTCATCATCATCATTATTACTGTTATCATTATTGTGGGGAACCGGGATAGCCGAATGGTAGAACCGTTGGACTTCCAATGCTCGGGTCGTGAGTTCGAATCCCGGCTGGGGCCACATATTTTGTGCTGGACTTTTTCTCGTTGCCCCGTCTTTGATATCACCCATACGTGGTGGAAAAGGACGTTAAACCCCCAAACACCCAATCACGCACCCTTATTATTATTATTATTATTACTAAAGAGTGGCGGAAGTTTCAAAAGGAGCCTCTACCATGCTGTGGACTGTGCGGGAACTCGCGAATCTTCATCCTTCTTGAACGCCATCAACTTTTGTGGCAGTCGTGCCCCTTGACTTTGAAATCACCTTTGTGATGGTCAAGAGAAGATAACCCTCGAAACACCCACCTGCTCCACTGCACTAAGACATTATCAACTTTTCTAGCAGTAGTTTCAGTGACGTATGATGAGTGTTTGAAATACTTACTGTCGATTTTGACGGTAGACACGCAGTGCCCTCCCACACAGTTCTGCCACAACCCGGCCTTGGCATTCAGATCGTCTCCCTCTAGCCACCAGGGGGTGCTGAACCCAACCATGTACGAAACTGTGCCTAGGAAACACACGATGGCGCACAACCGGCCCACAATAACCCTTACAGCTCCCATTGTTGAAACGTCAGCTATGTGCGCTCAAAATGACGTGACTGGTAGAGAAGCAGACGACACAGCTCAAGTCTTCACTGCGATGACGAAAGAAACTGTCAAGTTTTGGATTTTCACTTTCGCTGTAATGAATATTGTAGTCCGGCCAGAATAAGCACTGGATGGGTAACTTCTCACTGAAAAGTTGTCAAAAGAGATTGATCAGCTGACGATGAGCGGGCCGTAGACTACCTTGTGTGTGGTTAAGTTGCCGAAAACCCTGTAGTCTCATTGTGTCGCTCCTGGAATACTGTTAACATCACCTACGAGGCATCACCAAAACCACAAAGTCAGTCAGTACAATTTTCTCCTAGTCAAGGTCCCTCTGTAGGAGTTGTTTTCAAACAGATCCAGTGGACGGCAAACGACTATCCAATTTCCACTCCAGCAACACAGTTCTAACTTACATTCAACAGTATTTTGTGCGGTGCTTATGACACTGAAACACACGGACTAAAATCCGTGAAATTCTCTAAAGTATTACACTGAAAAGGCACCAAAATCCCTGAAAATTGGTGCAGTATTACACTGAAACACACGCACCAAAAATCCCTGAAAAATGGTGCAGCGGTACAATAAAACACACGCACCAAAATCCCTGAAAATTTCTACAGTATTACACTGAAACACACACTCTCTCATCCGGATTCTGTGACCAAACAAAATCGTGAGCGTGGGACCATCTCCCATCACTTGGCGCCCGTCTGATGGCCTCTTACCGCACTGACTGCACAACTGGGCAAACACTCAGTTGAGGCCCGCGTGAAAGGCTGTCCCGTCGGCTGGAGGCCAATTAGGAAACTGTGGCGGGAAGAGGGACGGGCAGGAGACGTCGGAGTCGAATTTCATCCCTCAGGTAACAAGTTGTTGAGGACCCTTTGACATCCAGAAGAGAAGAGTTGACATCAGCTTCACGGTCTTTTTATCTTATCTCATAAAAGAAGAAGCAATAGAAGCTGATTAAGCAGTCTTTCCTCAGTGGCGTCACAAGATGGATCATTGTTGTGTGTGCTTTGGAAATTGTCCGCCCACACACACACACACACACACACACACACACACACACACACACACACACACACACACACAAATGCAGTTCTAAATTCCGAACTTTAGACAGCTGAGCTGACCCTTCGCACCACGTGATTTTGATGCGTTCATGTCTAGTGTTTGAGAGAGTGCGTGTGATTCACGTGAGCATGCGTGTTAGGTTCAGAGCGCGGCGCTTTGAGCCATTAAAAAAAAACTACATAAAGCGCCTACACAATATATAATTCTTCATTATCATTACCATTTTATGTGTCTAATGTCAAAAGAGATCTCCCGCCATATTCCCAAAACGTCCTTAGCGTCATGGGCTCTTTACGCACTTAGACCTTGTTACCATTTAACGGATAGCTGAAACACAAACGCGTGTTTGACCCTTGCACGCTCCTAACAATAAGACTGACACGCACACAGATTTCAAGTCGTCTAAAATCACGTCATCCATCTATCGAGAAACACAATTATTGCCAAATTAGATGCGCATCGGGAGTCAGTTTCCTAAGTCAGTATGACCTTACTCGAGAACTTGGCCCGTATGTAAAACTCGAGGTTAATTTAACCCACGGCTACGGGCCTAACCCAGACTAGGACAAAAGAAACCCCAAAACAAAATTGAATAATGAAGGAAGCGAAGAAAGAAAGACAAAAATCCTTCTATAACGGCATAGGCACCTTGCTGGAATGGACCCGCTTCCTGATTAAAAAAACAACAACAAAAAACCCTACAGCTAGTTTCGTTCTAGCTAGTTAGGGCTAAACTCCCTAACCCCGACTTTTTACATGCGGGCCCTGAAAGACAAGAAGTCTTGATGGTAAAACTTTCAATGGTTAACAAAGAGTTTGTCGCGTCCCAATGTGCTTTGCAGTCACCCATTGCCAACAAAAAGTTTGTGCAAAGACCAAGGGGCAATATCTGGCTAAGGAACAGAGCTCTTACCCGGCGCTGATGGACTGAAGCCAATACTCTGATGTGCCCAAATCGGGAACCGCATTTTCTGTCAGATCCCTCCTTCTTAAAGGTCTGCAAAATCAACAAAAAGCCATACGCAGTGTGTTTACAAAGAAAACTAACCGACTGTGCAAAATGCTGTCAACTCCGAAGCTCTGAAACTCTGCAACTGTGGCACAGTCACCTGCATTATGCATAGTCGCAGTTGTCGCCTTTTTAAACAACACAATATTACAATGTTTTCGGCTTTTTGTTGATATTGCAGACCTTTAATGTCCGTTCTCTGGCCGGATCTCCCTTCACGAAAAAAACTCAACGATCACCCCCCCCCCACCCCCCTTCCCGACACCCATCTCTCTTTCGCTAATATGAAACATTCTCTGTTGTCTTTTCGAAGAAAATAATGCAGCAGAAAACGTGTTGTTCATGACATACTCTAGAGTGTGTGTGTGCGCGTGTGTGTGTGCGTGTGTGTGTGTGTGTGGTCTGGAAGGTTAACGTCCTTTTCCACCACGTAAGGGAACAAAGACGGAGCAACGAGAAAAATGCCAACACACATATTTGGCCCCAACCGGGATTCGAACTCACCACCCGGGCATTAAGAATCCAACGCTCTACCATTCGGCTATCCCAGCTCCCCTGACATACTCTAGAAATGTAAAGTCAAATGATACATGCTGAAAAAGTAATTTTCTGTGAAATGAATTAAAAGCATCGGTAATTCTTTTGACGTTCTTTTGTGCCGAGAGCCAAAAAGCCTATACAACAAAGCTGTATAATCAGTAGGGGATGTTTTCGCTGTATCGCCCCCTAGAGTGTGCGTGCGTGCGTGCGTGCGTGCGTGCGTGCGTGTGTGTGTGTGCGTGCGTGTGTGTGTGTGTGTGTGTGTGTGTGTGTGGTGTGTGTGTGTGTGTGTGTGTGTGTGTGTGTGTGTGTGTGTGTGTGTGTGTGAGTGAGTTCACAAGACTTTCATTTGTGTGTGTGTGTGAAGTTTTTCATAGGTGAGGCTTCTGTCAGTCTAGTTTTATTTCTTATTAATATGTGATTATGTTGTTATTATGTTTTACAGTGGCCTGTAATTTCCCTTCTTGGATTATTAAAGTAATTTGAACTGAATTTGAATTGAACTGAATTGAATTCAGCACAATTTCTGTTCTTCTTCTACGCAGTCTGTTCCGGCATTGAACAAAACACCCGTGAAACCCCTTTTGTGCACAAAATCACGCGGAACAAACATGACAGAAACTTGGCAAAAAGTTCAGGACGCCGACAAATTCTGTTCTTTTGCCAGTGGCACGTCATGCATTGAGCATCAGTTAATTGCTTTTCGCTAGTCACCAGTTTCACTTTCTTCTAGAGATTTTTCTCAGTTCGCTTTTCGTGGACCGGTTTGACAAGATTTGCTTTCCGAGAGTTTTGTAGTGCAGTGCTCCGCTCTGTATGAGGGAGTGCTCAGTCGTTCAAACATCAAATGCACGTGTTTTGGGTGGGGGGACGCTAAACGTTGTCTACTTAACCACACGTGTTCCGGGTAGCGAGGTGACGTCAAGGTTTTAATGACGGACGAAAGTGAAGATTTACGTCATTAACGCGACCAACCCGGAAACGTAGTTTTTCATACAGCGCGAGGGGAGTGGGAGGGGGAGGGGGGGGAGGGTGGTGGGGGTGGGGGGGGGGGTGATTTGCTCGTGACTGTTACATCCTGAAATGCTTATTCCACCGTGTGGCCACCTAATGGCAGCTAACGTGCGTTTTGGTCATGTGTGTGCGTGCGTGCAATGCTGCGTGCGTGCAATGCTGCGTGCGTGCGTGCGTGCGTGTGTGTGTGTGTGTGTGTGTGTGTGTGTGTGTGTGTGTGTGTGTGTGTGTGTGTGTGTGTGTGTGTGCTCGCGCGCGCGATTTCGCTGAATACTGAACTCAGCATTTGTGCTTCCGCAATAATTATGAAGTAAATTACCGCTCTTCACGACGTAGAACGCCTTATTGAAATTGTGTGCTTTCTTCACTTAAATTCAGTATTTGCGCTAATGAAATACAAACGTTAAACTAGCCTGCTAACTTGATACACCACAACATTGAATTCTTATACGTGCTTCGACCACATAAAAGTAACGGTAGGTTTGATAAGCAGCTTTGTTCACCAAACAAGGGCTGTGCCATCGTCAAACCGAGGAATTCCGCGAGAAAGGCTGTGTCAACCTACAAGGTCAATCTGGACTATCCGTCCTCCTATAAGATTCAAACACGTCAGCGTTTGCGTACACCTCGGTGTCAAACGAAGGAAGTTAGTCCGTAAACCCCGCTCTCTCTTGGTGACTGTAGGCAAACTAACCAACGCTTAGAGAAATTTAGCTCTTTTTTCATGGTTACGAATTTTGATAGTACTATGTTCCACTGGCACTGCGTGGCGATAGCACTAGGATTTGTTGGTAGTGAGCACGGTATATAGAGCGATCAAGACCAAAAACAGTCAGGTTCAGAAACAGCTTCTATCCTGCAGCCGTGGAGTGTGCCTCCTTACCCTCACCCCTTCCCAGCTGATATGTGATAACATGATGTTGGTATTTTATCAAATTACTTTATTAATCTGTTTTATTGTTCTTAGTGTCTTAGCATTTTAGTAAGTAAGGTTTAATGTGATTTTATTTAGCATTTAAGTGTGAGTGATTGTAATATAAGTGAGCAAGTGACAGCATGCATGTATGTGTGATTGCAAAGCAGCTCTTTTAAACTGACCACAATGAATTCCTAATGTTTATACATATGGCCATAAAGTTATGTTTATGTTTTAGTGCTATTTGCCCGTAGTGCCCTCACCGGGGGGGGGGGGGGGGGGGGGGGGGGGGGGAGCGGTAATCAAAATGGACTACCTTTGTCCGTTGCTATGCCGCTTCAGAAGTTTCCACGACGATTGTTCTCAGCTAAAGCCGTTATTTTAAAACATGAACATATACACGTCTTTAGATTGTAGTAACGTATTAGTACAAGTCGGTTTCCGGTGGGTAAACGACCCCATTCAATCGTTCTAGGGGAGCCGGGGTGGACGAATGGTAGAGCGTTGGACTTTCAATGCTCGGGTCGTGAGTTCGAATCCCGCAGGCTGGGGCCAGATATTAGTGAGACTTAGTAGGATTTCGTACGGAGGACTTCGTTGAGCAGCGTAACCCATTTACATGTAAATTAGGCTCACACGGCAGAGGCCGCGAGCTGCTTACGCGCTGCGATTAGCTAATGGTACCCGTAACGTGCCTAATTTACATGCAAGTGGGTTACGCTGCTCAGCGAAGTTCTCCGTACGAAGCCCTACTAAGTCTCACTATTAATTTGTGCTGGCCTTTTTTTCTCGTTGCCCCGTCTTTGATATCACCTTATGTGGTGGAAAAGGACGTTAAACTCCCAAACACCCACCCATTCAATCGTTCTAATCGACCAACAAAAAAATCCAAAGCGTTTTTCCAGTGCTATGGCGGTTTGAATTTGGAAAAAAACGCGGTGCTATGGCGTGGGAACCCGCTGACTGACGGTTCATGGCACCGGAAAAACGCCCGTCAATTTTGACTCATCCCCGCGGCCATGGAAATAACTGTAGTTCTATCGACACGTCTTGCCGGCACAACTAAAGTGCTATCGACACGTCTTGCCGGCACAACTAAAGTGCTATCGATAAAGTGCCAATGAATCGTAGTGTCATCTACGTAGTGCGTAGTACGTAGTGCCACTAACACGTAGTGCTATCGATAAAGTCCCCCCCCCCCCCGCCCCCTGTGTCCCCGTTCCATCGCTTATGTCTTTGCCTCTGCTGGGAGTTTACTTTCCTGTGCAAGTTGACATTAGTCACTAGTCGTATCACTTGACCAATTAGATGTTTGTCTTTGCCAGCTCTTTGGTAAATTAGGTCAACTTTCTTCGCTTGTCGATCCCTCAGTATCTGTTTGTCATCTCACCTGCCACCCCTCCTCCCCCCTTCCCCCTCCGTCTCCTTGGGGACGTGGGGGCACCTCACGGTGGCTGAGCGACGGACTGGGTTCCAAATTGTGATTGGAGACCATTTTGTTTTTTCAGAAGTGAGAAAAAGAGATCCTTTCAGACTGTTTTCAAAGACAGTCAGTTTGACATGGAATAGTTTCACACGGAAAAGAACAACTGATCTTTGTGTTTGATATTCATTCAGGTAACACCTCTTTTGAAGGTTCATTTAGAAATAGGAGCATATTTTGCCCGTTTCATAGCTCTCTCTCTGTCTCTCTTTACACTGTAATATACGCGAAATGTACTGTAAAGCGTGCAAATGCGGGTCAGTGTGTGTGTGTGTGTGTGTGTGTGTGTGTGTGTGTGTGTGTGTGTGTGTGTGTGTGTGTGTGTGTGTGTGTGTGTGTGATGATAATGGTGATGCATTTTGTTTATGTTTGTTAGTGCATGAAGGACAAGTAGAGAGAACTGCACATCTATTATCTCATCCCTGGACAATAAAGTTTTAGTCAGTCAGTCAGTCTCTCTTCTCTCTCTCTCTCTCTCTCTCTCTCACAGTAGCTAGATACCAAGATACCAACAGTACTAGCTGACCGTTAGTAGGATGATGTGAAGTACGCACATCTCACTTAACACCAAACTGAGGGCAACTCACGGGAGGACCAACTCTTTCTCCAACTGTTTTCCCAGTACCACCTGCCCTCGTCTTAGTCTTTCGCGCAAACCTCCAGCAGTCGCCTAGAACTCTTAAATGTCTCGTCCACTCTGCTTATTTTGCCGAACTTGATTTCCCAAAATTTTGCATTTGAACAGAGAGTAGGGACCATGCTGTGATGGCGCGCTGTACCGGTAGTACATCTGCGCCACCGCGCCAAGAACGAAAGCGACCATCTTGGATGGCCTCGGCGCGTAGATCCCATCAGGTTTGGAATGCTTTTTGGACAGAATGATGCAGACTTCTACGAATCTTTTCGGGTATGAAATTGTATGGTACATGAAGCTAAACCATTCTAGATTTGCTCTGTAGCCGTCGTGTGTGGGCTGCGTCACACAGGGACACGTTTCAAACACTTTTAGACACTTTTGGGGCCGAAATCAGAGTGCACTGCCCCTTTAAGAGGCCGAGCCCTCCCACCCCCTGCCCACTGTATCATAAGACTGGATAAAAAGAACAAGCCACTGCACACCAGTAGGAGCCACTTCAAGCCACTATCACGCAAGGCATGGGCCTTCCCCGCTAGGCCCGAGACCGCTGTAGATTGCGTAATAGTGGCTTGAAGTGGCTTTTAGTGATCTGAAGATTTCAAGTAAAATTGCGATTTTTGCGTGGGCTTTCAAGAGATAAGCCTTTCGCGTGATTTATGTGCGTGTGTGGCGAAAAAGAAAATGTGTATTTTTGATTCTTTATTCGGCTCTGCTAGACTGTGTGTGAATGATGGTTAATGATGGGCAAGTTTGATCAGCAACAATACACACTTGAAGGTGCACGTTCTAAAACATTTTATTGTTACATGTACTTCGGTAGGAACTGTGTGGGGG
>JACVVK020000010.1:1720000-1725000 GCA_018292915.2 Batillaria attramentaria
TTGTTTACAAAAGCATCCAAGTAGGAGAGATGCAAAATATAAAACCTAGCAATAACAGCAATAGCACATGAAGAAAATAAACATGTTATTCACTCCAATGGCTGTGAGCTGGGCTTGAAATCACCTAGGCGTCATGGGTTAAAGAGCAGTTACCAACTTCAGTTAAAAAGCTCCGTCTCCTGGCTGATGTTATCCATGCCTTACGTTACTTACGTTCTGCTAAACAGGTTCTCCGTGATAATTATCTACACAGACCATAAATTTCACACCTTCAAAACGATTTTATGCTGTTCCTTCCGCTAACATGCCACCTTCAGGGGGAGCCGGGGTGGCCGAATGGTAGAGCGTTGGACTTCTAGTGCTCGGGTCGTGAGTTCGTATCCCGGCTAGGGCCAAATATTTGTGCTGGCTTTTTCATCGTTGCCCCGTCTTTGATATCACCCGTATGTGGTGGAAAAGGACGTTAAACCCACAAACACCCACCCACCCAACCACCCGCCTCCTTCAGGGTGCGTGCAGGATCAAGTTCTGCAATTGTTCTTCCTCTTCAAAAAATGTTTTCCTTCACGTTTAGTCTCGCTGAAGCTGCAATGACTACACCGAGTGAAGCTGCCAGAAACAATGCCAGTCGCCGTTTGGAGGGGAGCTTTGTCTCGGAGTTTAGGGTTACCCCTCCCAGCGTATGAATTTCGAAAAACACACACAGCGATGCGATTTTCAGATAGCGATGTTGATCTTCTCTTTTCGCCAAGAACGTCGGAGCGATCAGCATGTTGGGTATGAAGAATTTTCGCCTACCGCATGCATTCTTTTGTAATGTGTCCCAGTTTTTTTTTTTTTTGGGTGGGGGTGGGGGGGTGTCTTTTTCAGTGTGTGTGTGTGTGTGTGTGTGTGTGTGTGTGTGTGTTTGTGTGTGTGTTTGTGTGTGTGTGTGTGTGTGTGTGTGTGTGTGTGTGTGTGCGTGCGTGCGTGCGTGCGTGCGTGCGTGTGTGTGTGTGTGTGTGTTGTGTGCGTGCGTGCGTGCGTGCGTGCGTGCGTGCGTGCGTGCGTGCGTGTGTGTGTGTGTGTGTGCGTGCGTGCGTGCGTGCGTGCGTGCGTGTGTGCGTGCGTGCGTGCGTGCGTGCGTGTGTGTGTGTGTGTGTGTGTGTGTGTGTGTGTGTGTGTGTGTGTGCGTGCGTGCGTGTGTGTGTGTCTGGTTGGTTTGGCGTTTTCGTTTAACTGTCCTTTTCACACATAATATTCCATGTGTTTCAGCACTGCACCATTACTGTACTGTATCTATCTTCGTAACGCCACTGAGATGGAAAACTGCTGCTTCGAAGGTGTAAGGCTGTTTGCCAGATAGAAGAATTGTTTCATTTGACCATCCTGACCGTTTTCGTGACTTTGTGGCTTCTAATATCAGAGAAACACAACTTTCGTTGGGCCTACGGTCTATTCCTGAACAGACTGGGACTCGACAAAGCTTCTAAAAATAGCCACCAATCAGCTGTAGCTGGTCCTCAACCCGCAACTAAATCACATCGTCTCCTGAACACGTGGTGCACCTCTAGAACAACATACAGACCGGCCAGAGTCACCACAATGGTCTCAGATGCTGTATTGTTTCAGTTTTGATCTACAGCCGAAAGTTTTCGACAGTTGAAAGGTTTTGGTTCTACCACAAATTTTCGGGGAGACAACTAACAGTGTAAATTTTAATCTACATTAGATGACTCGCTGCCTGTCATTGGGGTGGCGATATGAAGCTATGAAAATGATTTGTACTTACTTATTTTAATGACACTTCGAGAAACCAACACACACACAGCAGTAGCTATAACTGTTTCATCCTTACGCTGTGTGGCCTGCTCGAACTGTCAACAGATTCTTCAAGGGTTATTCAAAAATATATTTTTGGTCCCAATCGCAAACATCACCAAACAAATTCAAACCAAAGTTGAATTTCCAACAACCCTGGCTGTGCCCACACCTCGGTATATCCCCGGCAGCTACAGCTGAGTGGTAAGAGCGTTGGACTTTCAATGTTTGGGTATGGAGTTCAAATCCCGGCTGGGCACAAATCGAGGGTTCCTTACGAGAAACGCACTATCTCTCTTCTTTCTATCTGTATCGATTGCCTACTGGCAAGGAACCTTCGAAATATTTGTAGTGGCGTTTTACTCGTCGCCCCGTCTTTGATATCATCCATACGTGCTGGAAAAGGACGTTAAAACTCCTAAACACCCGCCCAGCCCCGGTCGGCCCCTCCCCCACCCACCCAAACACACACACACACACACACACACACACACACACACACACACACACACACACACACACACTCCAGGTCTCCCCACCCCCTCCCGCGTCCAGCCCCGAACACGCACTATCGTTAGCCTTGCTGGCAATGCCTAGACTGACAAAAATGTAGATGAGGCCAGAGCTTATGGCTGACAGGAGTGAAAGCGGGTGGAGATTCCTGTCTTTGTGGCCCTGTAACAGGCCGTGAAGTAGCGATGTATGTAGATACGTGGTCCCATTTCTCATTTCTCCCTACAGGTTCCCGGTTCCACTCCCCCTCCCCCCCCCTTTCAGGACTGCACAGAAGGAGGTCTGGTCCACAAGGAACTTTCTGTGACTGAAATCATCTCGTTGTCGTTCTCGCAGTTCACAGAATTAATTGTTCTCAACACAAGACCAAGCTATTAGTAAAACATTATATTAAAGCAATTATTGTCAAATCAAGCCAGAATCGAGTCTACATACTTACTTGAGTCGAATCAATGACTCGAGTTTAGGTTATTTGACAATTTATTTAATTTTTTTTTCTTTTAACTTGGTCTTGTGTTCAGAACAATTAATCGTGTGAACTGTGGCCGTATCCTGGTTGCAGTTTCAGCCTATTTCATGACTTAGTTAGCTGTTCAAAATCATTTCATATTTCAGGCAAAATCACTGCGAGAACGAGAACGAGATGTTTTCAGAAATTCAATATTTCTGTGGGCAAATCCGAGGCACCTACACATCTCTTTCAGTAAATTGTAATTCTAGTCCATGTTTTCCAAATTCCAGTCCATGTTTCCTACATCACTGAAAGTTACATTTTGGCCGGACTTTTGTTTTTCTTTTACAGTTGCAGTGACTATATGATTTTGCCCCGCAGATCAGAGGCAAACTCGTCCTCTTTCTTTTCTTCCTTCCTTGTCAGAAGATTGGCAAGGGAGTGCACTGAGGACATTGTCTGACTTACGGGCACTCGGAGACTTTTAACCGGTTTTTGGCAGGTCGTCGGCCCCCACCCCCTCAGTCGCGTCAGTCGTACATACTTGTAGACCCGTGAACTCTCCGACTGTGTGTCTGTAAACTCCGCGACAGATACGAACAGCTTACGGCAGACTAACATCTGATTCCACCTTGAAACACAAGGTAACTGTCGTTTGTCTACTCAAGAAAACTGCACTATTTAAAAAAAAAAACAAACTACTTTATTATCCCTTTCGGGAAATTCGGGCTGTTTCCCCCGGGGGAAGCGCGTCGCCGCGGTGCAGCGCCACCCAATACCGATCCTATTTCTTTACAATTTTGCTGGGGGAGGAAAGCCGGATAACCCAGTGAGAAACCCCAATGAGCAGCCCGGTAGCCACTGAGGAAAAACCGGTATCACATAATTATCACAAGCTCGACCTGGGCTCGAAGTCTCGAACCCACGCTTCATCGCCATGACACTTGTGACGGCCGTTCAGTAGCGCAGCGGCTAAATCCAAGGCGCTACCTATTAGGCCACCGCTCACCTCAATCTTCTGTAATGTTCATGAGTTTATAATTCGTGCAGCACGTTTTTAGGTTTCAGTTACATGTTACTTCCTTGACAGACCCTAGCGCAGCCCAGCGGAGATTTTTTTTGGGGGTGAGTATTGTGAGTACACTTAGACCCTACCCCTGTCTCTCTCTCTCTCAGTCTCTCTCTCGTAGCCGACTCTAATTTATTATAATTACTGCAATTGCAATACCGTTAAGACTATGCACTTCCACCGCTGAGCATTATTATAAGCGATGCTTATTCATGCTCAGTAATTGTTTGTGTACTTGGCACAAATTGTATTGCAATAAACCTGTTGAAACCAAAAACAAGGTACGTGTGTGTGTGTGTGTGTGTATGTGTGTGTGTGTGTGTGTGCCACATACGAGAAGAAAAACCTCTTTGCCCTGAGTACGACTCGAACCTGACCTCTTGCATCCACTGATCGGTGGGGAAGTCAGTCTTTAGCCACTAGACCACCGACCGCCCCCATTTTCCCGGAGTTCCTTGGTGTGTACAAGTCAGTAGAGGGGTCTAAGTGAGTGCGAGGACCGGACGAGAAAAATGGTAACTATTCACGAGTCAGTGCAACTTCATCCGCATAACCCTCTCAGTCTACCCCTGTTTATCACCTGGCGGCTACGACCAAGGAACAGATCTTCATCCAGATCTCATCAGTCTACTTTACAACCAAGACCCCGTCATGGTACTAGTGTTGCTACACGGGCCATGTTCAGCGTGCTTAGCGCCCTTCAAGTTCTCCGTCTGGTCTGGTCCTACATCACAGACTCGGACGACCAGAAGTCAACTGGCGCCATAACGTGTTGCCAGAGTAAAGGTGAAAATGTCGGAGGCCGTCCCAGGCATGTTTTGGGTGCGCGGTTATCGAACAGCGAGGGGGCAGATCACTCCTAGGGGTAAACCGGTGCTCGTGCTCAGTTGTCTTATCTTGGTAGGCGCGGGTGTTTATGGGAAGAGTGTAGGTGGGGGTTTGGACCAACAAGTGGGTTTTTCCCGCGGCACCTTCGGGAAAAATCACCAGTGTTAGTTTGCGTTTTTCAGTCCCTATGGCCCACACCCGCCCGGCCAAAACAAATGGTACTTTAGCTATTTTTCTTCTCTGCGGGTTCCACGCAACCCGGCCCTCAGTGTAGGGCGAAGGGTGGGTGTTTGGGGGTTTAACGTCCTGTTCCACCACCGCATAGGGTGATATCAAAGA
>JACVVK020000010.1:1730000-1757500 GCA_018292915.2 Batillaria attramentaria
GCCAAAACTGAAAATCATGCTTCAGCTGTTTTTGACAGACTTTGAGTACTGCCTTCAGTGAGGACTCTGACCCGGTTGAGTAACACGAAGAAGGCATCCTTCCTTACTTTGTTTATTCTTCGCACTGAAACGCGCCAACTGACTGATACTGATCGCTTGGCGTCAGTCCGGTCAGAAAACAAGTGGTGTGTCGGCCGAAGGCATATCTGTGTAAAGTGTTGAACTCTTGAGATCTCATAGGCTGACTGATCGGCAAGGCGGTTAGGCTTGAGTTTATTGACAATCAAGTCGTCACAAACGGTTTATTGATATTCGTCACATTCGTCACATAAACGCAAGGACTATAAGTTTTTACGTCTAACTGGCAAATTTTTTAACCTCTGCCGGATTAGTGGTTTCGACTTATAATTATATCTGACAAAAGTACGAGAGAGGGGTGGGTGGGTGTTTGGGGGTTTAACGTCCTTTCAGTTCCACCACATAGGGTGATATCAAAGACGGGGCAACGATGAAAAAGCCAGCACAAATATTTGGCCCCAGCCGGGATCGAACTCACGATCCGAGCATTAGAAGTCCAACGCTCTACCATTCGACCACCCCGGCTCCCCTACGAGAGAGGGGAAATACAGAACTTAATAATGACACTTTTAACGGCAGAGACATTTCTCGCGTGGAGTAATTATTGACTTTCCTTGGTCCATACATGTTGGGTAATTAGAGCTGTATTTGACTTTCAAAAGTGAGAGTAAAATCAAAACTGAAGAAACATAGTTTAGTTTTCAGTATACTCTTTCTTCCGTTTCAGTGATTGATTGCATCTGAAAGAAGAAGTTTTTTTTTTTTTTTTTGGGGGGGGGGGGGGGGGTGAGGAGAATTTGCTTCAGTCCCTGAACTCATACAGAAGAGGGTCCATGGGGCTGTGTCAGGTGTCGACTGACCTGTGAAGGCTGCCGCGCGCGGTGTAGGTGTGTGCCTGTCATTACCAGCCCCCCAGCAGGGCCTCCACGTCTCCCGCCAAGTAAAACAAAATATAATTCGCGGGTGCTTTCCCTTTGCTGCCCTCTCCAGCATCAGAGACGGCGAATGATGCGAGAAATGTTTGTTTAACACTATCCCACCGCTTGGCCAGCCAAGGGAGGCTATCATAGCGGGGTTAAGGGAGGTTATTATGATGGGCGGGCCATGCCCCGGTGTAGCATCCGGTCCGGTCCCCCCTCTGAAGCAGTCCCCCGGGGGACCAATTCGTGGCAAAAACTGCTCTATAATGGTCCCCCCCTTAGACATCCAGCCTCGTTTTCGACTGGTCCCCCTGGGCGATTTTGGTCCCCCCTCGCATCCAAAATAGGCCCCCTCTCGAACTGGTCCCCCTCTTTTCTAATCAATGTAGAGCTATGTCAGTATTTATTTTTAACTTTATTGTTACAAAACTTTATTGTCCCCAAAAGCACAGGGCCATAGGAACATTTTTTTTCTTTTTTTCCGATTTATGTGCTTGTTGTTATTTTTGTGTGTGTGAGATATATTTGTTTGGTTGTGTTCTTGTTTCTTTCAGTTGTTTTTTTTGCATTGGTTCTTTTTTGCTGTCCACATTTCCTGTCATTTTTTTTAAAACTGGAAATAGCATTTAGAGAATAACATCAAAGACCAAGTATCTAATATTTTCTATACAACGCCATAGAAAAAATATTTCTTCAAAATTAAGTAAGTGTCCATGACATGAAAACTAGTTGCCACCTTTGGCTTTCAGCGTACTTCAAGTAGACAGTCAAGACTGAGTACCAGTGTCTCAAATCATGACCCTTGAAACAACAAAAACAGCAGAAGACTAACAGTTCTGGTCTAAGGAGTGACACAAAAACAGGAGCAAAGTGATGTCCAAGATTCATTATATAAATTACTCTGTCTGTTTTCAATGGGGCCGATTGCCAAACTGGCCCGTATTTCAGCCACCTAGGTTGTCGGCCTGGAGCCTCTCTTGTGAACACATACACGGGCGTGTCCAACAGGGTGGCTGCAGCAAATATCTCAACCTCGGTGGCCCAAGTACGGAATGAATTGTCGTGTACTTATAATTATAGGCATGTTTGACACGAGTCACGTGACGTGTCAAGAAGCGTGGCGACCGTTTTCTCATCCCACAAAAAGAAAAGAAAAGAGAAAACAAATCTAAACTTTTAAAAGTGATTTAACTTCGTAGATTTGCCGTTCTATGTAGCCTATACTTTTGTTTTTTAGTGGCGACCGTTTTCTCATCCCACAAAAAAAAAAGAAAAGAGAAAATAAAAAAACAAAAGTATAGGCTACATAGAACGGCAAATCTACGAAGTTAAATCACTTTTAAAAGTTTAGATTTGACACTGTAACCTTGACCCAGTTCAAGATCATCTTGAATAACATCTCTGTACAAAAATGAAAATAATTATACATATAACGAAAGAGGTCTGTGTGTGTGTGTGTGTGTGTGTGTGTGTGTGTGCGCGTGTGTGTTTGCGTGCGTGCGTGAGTGAGTGAGTGTGCACGCGTGCGTGCGTGCGTGCATAATGTGTGTGTGTGTGTGTGTGTTTGAGAGATGGGGGGAGGAGAGAAAGTGTGGGGGGCGAGAGAGAGAGAGAGAGAGAGAGAGAGAGAGAGAGAGAGAGAGAGAGAGAGAGAGAGAGAGAGTGAGAGAGATCCAGAGTCACGTTTTCTACTGAGTTGACACACACTATAACAATAAAGTTAAAAATAAATACTGACATAGCTCTACATTGGTTAGAAAAGAGGGGGACCAGTTCGAGAGGGGGCCTATTTTGGATGCGAGGGGGGACCAAAATCGCCCAGGGGGACCAGTCGAAAACGAGGCTGGATGTCTAAGGGGGGACCATTATAGAGCAGTTTTTGCCACGAATTGGTCCCCCGGGGGACTGCTTCAGAGGGGGGACCGGACCGGATCCTACACCGGGGTGAAACTGACTTGAAAAGGCAGCGATCGGTTTGTTTTGAGAAGTTCCACGGTTCATTGCTGGCCAAGAGTCTCTCGCAGGCCGAGCCATTATCTCACGAGAACCTAGACGTATGTTCGACATGCAGAAGCAACAGCCGCTCATTAAAGTTCTGGGCTAATTGAGTTTAAAGAGCTGCAGAATGAAAAAGGTTAAAGATGCACCTTTCAATTTCGTAAGGCGAGAATATCGGCCAAAACAAAACAAAACAACAACAGAAACATCCAGACAACGACAAAAACAACAACAAAACCGAAAAAGGCAAACATCGGGATACTTAATCTTGTACACATGTTGAAATCCCAGTAATGAATCAAAAATAGAATTCTGGATTGCTTGGTCAGTGCTTGCCCCGGGGAAAGCGCGTCGTTGCGCCACCCAACCTACCTATCCTGTTTGTTTCAGTCGTGTGTAAAATTTTGCTTCGAGAGGAAAGCCGGATAACCCGGAGAGAAATCCCCGATAAGCAGCCCGGTTACCAGTATCACACATCACAAGCTCCACCTGGACTCGAACCCACTCTTCGCCGCGGTGAAGGCTGTTCAGTAGCGCAACGGCTATGTCCGACACGCTACCTACCGCTCACGCCTGACAGACCTCACAACCCTGACGACAGTCGACCGCCTAACTAAAAGCAAGAGGTGCATCTTTAACGACTACAGCATGTGTGTTTTGTCGGCAAGCAAGTCCATGCAACGCTGGACTGTTAAGAATAACTGCATCAAAGGCCGACTGATATGAGGAACAGTAGACTGTCGTGGCGCCTTCGCGTGTTTGACAGGCGTTGGAAGCTGTGAAAACACTTTAGCTGGTCGGGACTCTATCATAAACACGTGGATGGGGTTATGAGGGCCATGCCCATCCTTCCGGGCTGTCCGTAGCCGATCAGGCTGACTGGATTTGTTGTTGTTGGTGGTGATGGTGGTGGTGTTTTTTTGTTGCTGTTGTTGTTGGTGGTGATGGTGGTGGTGTTTTTGTTGCTGTTGTTGTTGTTATTGTTGGTGATGGTGGTGGTGTTTTTTGTTGCTGTTGTTGTTGTTGTTGGTGATGGTGGTGGTGTTTTTTTGTTGCTGTTGTTGTTGTTGTTGGTGATGGTGGTGGTGTTTTTGTTGCTGTTGTTGTTGTTGTTGGTGGTGGTGATGGTGGTGGTGTTTTTGTTGCTGTTGTTGTTGTTGTTGGTGATGGTGGTGGTGTTTTTGTTGCTGTTGTTGTTGTTGGTGGTGGTGATGGTGGTGGTGATGGTGGTGGTGTTTTTTGTTGCTGTTGTTGTTGTTGGTGATGGTGGTGGTGTTTTTGTTGTTGTTGTTGGTGGTGATTGTGGTGGTGTTTTTGTTGTTGTTGTTGTTATTGTTGTTGTTGGTGGTGGTAATGTTGATGTTGTTGAGGTAGTTTTTGTTGCCACGAGCGTTTTCTTCGTTGATGTTATTGTTATTGTCAATATTGTACATGGTGTTCATTTATTGTTCCTCGGTCCGCACTTTCGATCTTCCTGGGCGCAGGCCATCCGTAATGCTCGCCCGGCCGGCAAGGGTGTCGAGTACGTACAATCTCAATATTCTTCTTGAAAAAGAGAAGAGTGTTACTGGGGGGAATTCCACAGATCTCCTATAGCCTAGATGGCGCGATTCCAACAGACGCAACTACAAGAAACACATTTTTATCCAGCACATTCAGTGTATATTATACACGTATCTCCGTTCTGGACTGCCACTGTGACTAGTCTACGTGCTTCCTTCACGCAGGAAATAAAATCATACGAAAAAGCTTAGATGTCTGGAATGATGGATCTAAGAGGAGAAATATCTGGAGTTGTACACCGATATCGCGCTTCCGTTGATATGGTTTAGATAAAAAAGGAACAGGAAATGATCTTTCAAGTTGTATCCCTCCACCCAATGCCCGCCTGTGCTGTGTATATTTCATTAGATTGTGAAACGTGATGATGAACGAGTTAAGAAATGAATGATCTCTCTCTCTCTCTCTCTCTCTCTCTCTCTCTCTCTCTCTCTCTCTCTCTCTCTCTCACACACACCGACCACGTGTGTTGGCAACTGAATAGTGTGTGTGTGTCTCGAAAACTATATATACTGTAACGTGTGTGTGTCACCTATATACAGTACCTTTTAATTCTTATGTGTTTTGCACTGATACCTATGAACTGTACCTTTCTATTCTCATGCGTTTGCATTGATACCTATGTACCGTTTGTGTGTCGTGCCTGCGACCCTACGTCCGTCCGTAGTTAGACAACTTGTGTGTGTGTGTGTGTGTGTGTGTGTGTGTGTGTGTGTGTGTGTGTGTGTGTGTGTGTGTGTGTGTGTGTGTGTGTGTGTGTGTGTGTGTGTGTGTGTGTGTTCTTGCATAGAGAGACGCCTGTTAGCGTGAGTACATACTACATTTGTGCGGGCTTCGTGACGTGTTCAACGCCTCTGTGTAGAAAGTAGAGTTTTACAGACGCCACTCCCGTCCGTTCTTTTCTTAGTTACATTCAGACAAAGTTCAAAACGAGGTTATTTGGCAGGACTGAAAATGACATCGACAGAAATAAGCAAACGGGAATTTTATTGCTCCAAACTTATGTCGTGCAAACTTCGCATTAATCTTTGTGGGTGTATGATGTACTGATGTGCGTCTCTTCAACTCGCTATTTGGCAGCCATTTTGGAATTCAAAAAGTTCAGAAGGAGATAAACGCGAAGTGGGGGTGCGGATGTTCCCAACCGTGATCTCCTAAGTGCGAGAGTGCACGCAAGGTAAGACAACTCTGCGATGCTCTGGCGTTTCTGGCAAACCACTGGCACACGACCGCAAACTGCATCAGTGACGCTTTGCAGCTGTCGTGTGAAAACACGCCATAATTTCCAGTTTTGAAATTTGACATTTTTATACCTTGGCAACTGTGACTAACTACAGCATCGAGCACGTTTTGAGGATTCAGATTTCGATGAGCATGGATGAGAAAACAACAACAACAGCGACAACAGGCGTAAGGACACAAAATGACCGTGGGGTCATGTTTGGTGTTTTGAGGTAGCCTGTTTGGCAAGTGTGCTAGTCTGTAGTGATTTTTGTTGTGATGAAAAAGCGTGATTTTCGTGAGTTTTGTGTTATGTAGGTCAAGATGCATGGCAGGCAGTCACAAAAAGAGGCAAGCTGCCACTGAAGCACAGAGGTGGGACACAAGTGAGGCAAGCGGATTTGTGTGAAATGCCTTTCTGACGCGTATTACTCCAGTGAGGCCTGAGCGGAAAGGAGACATTCAATTCTTTTAAACCCCTGTCAGGTGCGTGCCTTTGAATGGTCTGTTCGTGGTAGCAATTATTTCCAGACTGAAGCATTTTTAGGGGTGGCTATGATGCCTGACGCTGATAGGGAATATATACGCATTTTGAGGCCTTGTGTATTTGTGTCCTTCGCCCAACAACAGCAGCAAGAACTATTTCAGCCAGCACGATTTATCAGAACGAAGAAATGGTCACCAGAAACGAAAACAAAAAGGAACTCTCTGAAATTGCAAAAGGACCCCTTGAAATTCTGGAAAATGGCCTTTCATGGACCCTTTCATGTGAAAGCTATCACAAACACAGCAACCAGCCAACATCTTTCCCAAAGCCTCTAGTTTCGAAACTGCCCGTTATCCCACACTGCCTACAACACTACCAATCCCCCCCCGAACGCACGCACTAACCGATAAAAATTGTGTATGCGCCGATTAGGTTGAGTGCTCAGTGTCCCTCAGTTCGGATCGAGATATTGAATTCACTCGGGTAGCAGATTTCTGCGCGTCAGCTCTAGACACTCGTAATGATGTATATTTCGCTGCTTTGATGTTGTGCTTTACTGCGGGGCAGATACAGGGAGTTTTGCAATGAATGTTTGGGAGTTTGGTGAAGGCAGGCAGGGTGTGCCCAGTGTCGGAGGCATACGCAGAAAGTGCGGCAGAGGTGTCTTGGTTAACTCTTGAGAGCCCAAGCACGACCACCCCTGCCTAGTATATCATAGACTGGTTAAAAAGAACAGGCCACTGCACACCAGTAGGAGCCACTTCAAGCCGCCATTACGCAAGGTGTAGACCTTTCCCGCTAGGACTGAAACCACTGTAGATTGCATAATAGTGGCTTGAAGTGGCTTCTAGTGATCTGAAGATTTCAAGCAAAATTGCAATTTTTGTATGGGCTTTTAAAAGTTAAAGGCGTAATACTAACATTTTTTTTTATACGCAAGGATAAATCTGAGCTGTTTTCGTCACACCACTTAGACACTGACCTGGACAGTGACAGCGTCTGTAATGTTGGCACCAGCAACACTGCACCGCATTAAGAGCTGTACTAATCATCAAGACAGGGAATTTCGAGCGTACAGGCGCACTCACGGGCGAAACTGTTCCAAACCAAAAGTTGGCTTAGTAAAGATGGAAACAGCCCATTTAAAGACACATCCTGCAGGTCTTTTTTTTTTAGGTTCACAAGCCGACCTAGGCTTATAACCGAAACAAGAACATGATAACATTTAGATGTTTGCAAAATATGAACCGTTTTGGGGACTGTCGTTACAATGATATGAGCCACAGCGTGAGCCAAAACATGCGCCTGCCGCCTATTTCACTTTCAAGTGACGTGACGAGTTTGTATACTACAGGGGGGGGGGGGGGGGGTATCATCCTTTTCCAACACGTCAGGGGGATATCAAAGACGGGGCAACGAGAAAAAGGCCAGCACAAAATATTTGGCCCCAGCCGAGATTCGAACTCACGACCCGAGCATTGAGAGTCCAACGCTCTACCATTCGGCTAACCCGGGTCCCCTTGTATACTACAGACTACAGCTACGGCCAAGTGATTGTCTCAGTGCAACTCGCACGTGGTCACTGGCGACGTAACGGGTTAAGGAAGCTCTGGGCCCGTATGTAGAACTCGAGGTTAATTTAACCCACGGGTACGGGGCTAAACCAGACTAGGACAAAAGAAACCCCAAACAAAATTAAATTTAAAAAAAGTAAGCGAAGAAAGAGACAAAAATCCTTCCATAACGGCTTAGGCACCATGGTGGAATGGACCTGGTTCCTGATTTAAAACAACAACAACGACAACAACAACAACACACAGAAAATTTAGCCTCAGAGCTAGTTTAGTTGGAGGTTAGACTCTAACCCGGGGCTGAACTACCTGACCCTGACTTTTACATGCGGGCCCTGAAGTACACTTTGGGAGGACCATTGACTCAATACTGGCAGCGGCTGTGCAAAACACGTTTATACCACGGTGGTAGTTACTCATTCTGCGAGGTGCCGCTTTAAGTAATACATCTCAGAATTCTGGAGTTTCCAGGTTCACTGTGTGCACTGTTTGAGTTATGTTGCTTCCCCCCGGCTTTGTACCCTTCTAGTGTATGCTCATCATTACAATCCTTCGACAGTAAATCCAACAACGACATAAATGCGCATGAATGTAAGCACGTGTGTGCGTTCAAGTGCACATGCACGCACTCACCGTGACAACCTTCAGGAACATCAACAATAATAACAACCAAGACAACCAACCGACCAACCAAACAACCAACCAACCAAACAACCGATCAACGCACCACCACCACCACTAACACCGCCAGACAACAACGGCCACGGAAATCATGTTCCCTTAAAGAAAGACAGAAAGAAACGAACAAACAAAGAAACGAACATACAAAGAAACAAATTCCACCACCGCTCCGTAAGTGCCACCGACAGTAGCCAAAAATGAAATCAGCAGAGCAACCAACCAACTAAACCAACCGCTCCACCCCCTCCCACCAGCACTCCCCCCACCCCCACCAATAATAATAATAATTATAATAATAATAATAACATCAACAACTGTGTACTTGTGTAGGCGCGTTACCCATTTTCTTGAGGAAGCCGAATGGTAGAGCGTTGGACTTCAAATGCTCGGGTCGTGAGTTCGTATCCCGGCTGGGACCAAATAATTATTTGTGCTGGCTTTTTCATCGTTCCTCGTCTTTGATATCACCCGTGTGTGGCGGAGAAGGACGTTAAACTCCCAAACCCCCACCAGCCCACCAATTTCTTGAACTGGCTCAAAGCGCAGCGAACTGAACCCAGTACGCACACTCACGTGAATCACACGCATTCTCTCACACACTGGACAGCCACGTGGTGCGAAGGGTCAGCTCAGCAATTTAAGGCTTGGAATTTAGAATTCCATGTATTTTCAAGTTTTCAATTCTCAAATTTCTCAATTTTCTAAATTTCCAATGGCAGAGGGGGAGGAAGCCAGAGTACCCGGAGAGAACCCCCGACGATCGGCCCGAATGAACGTAGGAGAGGAAAAGATTCTTCGCCCCGAGTGGGACTCGAACTTGACCTCTCGCATGAGTGACGAAGTCTTAACCACTAGACCACCGACCACCGACAATAACCTTTCCAGCCGTCTGTCGCAGGGAACTGGAAACTCACAATATCAGGAACACATTTCCAGTGTGTGTTTTTGCTTGGGAGTGTCCCCCTGCCAAGTGTTTATGTCTTCCTGATATTGTTGCCAGAAGTCTTATCAAGGGGAGAAAATTTGATTTCTGCGCAAATGACCGAATCATGAGTTCTTGCCTCTTGATAGACTTCCCTTGGCCTTCAGTAACGAGTTAAGTGTATCTGTCTACCTCTTTTCGTTTAAAGGAACAAGATTTGATCTTAAGGGGAGAGGGGTGGGGGGGGGGTGCGCGGTAGGGGTGATGGTGGTGTGTTGGGGAGGGGGGAAGGGAGGAGGAGGCGGTGGGGGGGGGGGAGCACTTACAAACTCCAACGCTGTTTGAGAACGCAGATCTTGATATACCCATCTTGACTTTAAGAACGTTTGAATAACTTTGCGGTCTCTCTTGAATAAATCAGATAGTTCGCTGTAGTGCACCCATTTTACTTTTCAGAGAGGACAGCCCACTCAGGCTATAAATAGAACAAAAGCACCTGCCTGCACGCTGTTAAGCACTGCCTGACCATTCAGCCAGGGTCCAGGTTCAACTAGGTCGATGAATTTATAACTTGATTTGCTTACAGTTTCAACAGCACAGATTCGCGCAACTGAATTACATGAAACTTCTCATAGCTTTTTTTTTTTTTTCTCTCTCTAACTACCAAACCTCTAGTTTTTAAAAACTTGATACTGCCAGCGTGCTGATTGGTTGCTTCCCTTTATGTATGTGGAGGTTGAAATTTTCAAAAGTTACCTCCCTTTCCCGAGGCCTCCCTCGGAAACTGCTCCATGTAATTAATGTGTGCAGTTCTAGAACGACCCTTTGCCACGCAGGGAAACACACATTAATGAATATGGGAAACTAGAATTGGGGAAAATAGCTTTTAATGTGTTATGTCGTCAGGGGGGCCTAAGATGTTAATGTTTTATAAAATTCAATGGTGTTGACGCCTACGTAAAAACATAAACAGTTTAGTTTGATGTTCCCGCACAGCGACTGCAACCAGCGTGGCACCTGTAGCTGTTACAGTCAAACAATCAAACTTTTTTTTTGTTTTGTTGCTGCCCCAACGCCTAGATATCTATGACAGGAAGCGTGGAGTCCCTGTCCGGCAGTCCCAAACCACACGAACCCCCATAGCATCATTACCATCATCCTCATCTCCATCATCATGCGTAATAAAAATTGCCCCAGCTTCCGGTAATAATACCTGCGTATTGCACTTTACCCAATTTCTTGAATTGGCTCAAAGCGCTGCGAACCGAACCCAAGACGCACGCTCACGTGAATCACACGCATTCTCTCACACACTGGACATGAAAATATTACAATCATGTGGTGCGAAGGGTCGGCTCAGTTTTGGAATTTAGAATTACATTAATTTTCAAATTGTGTGGGCTGAACATTTCTAAAGCAGGGGGCGAGGAGGCCGGCGTACCCGGAAAGAACCCCCGACGATCATCCCCAATAAACGGTGTCACGTACGAGAAGGAAAAATTCTTTGGCTCGAGTGGGATTCGAACCTGACATTGGTGACGAAGTCTTAACCACTAGACCACCGACCGTCCCAAGTTAAACGGTTCCTTTTGTAAAACAACACAGCCGGCCCACGCAAATTAGAGGTTTTCAAAAAGTCACCGTGATAGGTCCTCTCTAACTGTTACCCCCTCTCCCCCCCCCCCCCCAAAAAAAAAGGGGGGGGGGGGAAAGAAAAAAAGAAAAAAAAAAAGGGTGGGGAGGGGGGGAGGGTGAAGTATCAACAGCGCATGTGTTGTTCACCGCGTCCATACAGCTGTTTCGCATTCCGATCCATTTTTTTTTAACAGACCCGGCTCAGGCTGTCGGAAACGCACTGTTGCCGGTAAGCCACACAACACGCCAAACTTTCTCTCGCCTCCACTGAACACCTTTTTTAAAAACATTTTTTTTTTTTTAGCATTGTCAGAAGTTAAAAACGGAATAAGCGCGAGCGAAGGAGAAAGCAGGAAGCTTCAGTTGTAGACTTCCTTCTGCCAGAGAGTGTGTGACGTAGTGTGCATGCTGTCTGCTTCTGCTTTGGTAGTTCCTGTACTACAAACTCGTCCGCACAGGGCAAAGGACACAAATACACAGGGCCGCAAAAAATGTCTATAATTATATTCCCTATTAGCCTCAGGCATCATAGTCGCCCATGCCTTGAGGTGGACAGGTTTCGGTAGCAAACGAGCCCAGTTCACCATGACTTGAGGAGAAGGGGGACGTTAGAAATCAGTTGAAGTGCATACATACCATAGCACTTGCACTCTTCATGATGCAGTGTCACCTGCATAATCAATCGATTAAAACAATTTGTTTCAAATGTATAAAAAAAAAGTTTTAAAAAAATGCTTACGCCACTAATCACAATTTTCTAGTCACAAAGGTAAATGTTTTTCTACTTTTTTGTATGCAGACGCCAAGACGAACGAACAGTTTAGGACTGAGGGACGGACACGGCTGTCAGACAGACCGAAGGAGTGTCACACACAATACTCCACGAACATGGACAGACATTCAGAAAGACAGACACAACACTGCAGGCACCGAGCAATTACCACCACCACAACCACGACAACCGCGCGCGCGCGCACACACACACGCGCGCGCGCGCACACACACACACACACACCACCACCACCACCACCACCAACAACAACAACACACAACCACACCCCCTCCCACTCCCCCTCTCACACACACACATACACACACAACAACAACAACAACAACAACAACAACAACAACAACAACACACACACACACACACACACACACACACACACACACACACACACACACACACACACACACACACACACACACACACCGCCTCCTCCCTCCCCTATCACACACACACAGAGACACAGACACAGACACACAGGCACACGGAATCTCCCCTCAGGCTCCATGTTGATGGTAGTTTGCCAACTCCCAGCAGCACCCAGATTGCAACGTGTGATACGCGCACCGCTCTCCGACTTATCTTTTTTTTTTGCCATGATTTGGCGATACGTGTGTTAATATACTGTGCGTAGCATCATACAGAGAAAGAAAATAACCTACCCATGTCCTGTAAGCAAGATTGTGGGGGCTCTCCTGGTTTCAGCGAAGCTACATCTTTCTGAAGAAAATTTCACAGGGATATCGCGACGCGCACGCAGGTGAACCGGGTCAGCCGAATTTGTTAACCGTTAAATTTGACTAGATTTCTTTCTACCGGACATAAAGTGAAAAAAAAAACAAAAAACGTATTAATTTCTAAGTTCTTGATAAACGCATACATGGACGATGCGAAGTCAAAACAAGATGGCTGGTGTATTACTACCGAGTTTGTAGACCACAAAATGAACTGGCAAAAAAGTTTCGTTTGATCTTCCAACAGTGCTGTGGTTAAATTTAATTCTGCTTCAAAGTCACTTACATGGGTGCCGCCGTCTTGAATTGTGCAATATTACCCATTATTTTTAGAGGAAGTATTAACACACACACACACACACACACACACGCACGCACACACACACACACACACACACACACACACACACACACACACACACACACACACACACACACACACAAACAACAACAACCAAAGAACAACATGAACAACAACAAAAAGTCCAAAATGAACTTTCGAAACACACGATAACTTTTCATAATGAACAATAAACTTTCGAACAGTACTCCGCACGTCCGCACGCCCAGCTATTCAAAACGCGTGGATGAAGGAAAGCCGCGCAGCAGAAACTGACGATGATGGTAGACGCAGATGGCATCAGAACAAAGTATAGTACACTGGAGACAAGCGGACTGTGTTAGACCGTGTGAGCCACTCGTGTCCATCAGATACGCATCATTTCAACGCCGATTTACTCGTTCGTTTATCATGCAGGGAAATGATGGAGAGGCTGAATGACTGATGAACTCAGTGTACAGTGGTACTCAGTGGTAGCTGTAATGCCCTTGTTATGGTCTTGTGCGTTCGCATTAATTTTGAATTGTGGGTAGGCATAGGCCGACGAAAAGGACCCGCTTCATTTACACGAGACAGGAGCCCGCTCGAGATAATGCGCAGGGCGAGAGCGCTAAACTTGAAGTGCAAAAGAAAAAAAAAAAAAAAAAAAAAGGAAAAAAAGGAACAAACCAACAAACAACAACCACAACAACAACAAAACAAACAAATCAAAAACAAAAACAAAACAAACCAAAACAAACCAAAAACTAAACGAAACAAAACAAAACAATAACAACAACAATAAAAACAACAACAGAAGAAGAAGAAAAAAAGGATATGTGTGTGAGGTGGCGGAGAACAGCAGCGACGCGCTTTCCCGGGGAGAAGCAACCCGAATTTCCCTACTGAAAGGATGATAAATTAAGGGGGGGGGGGGGGGAAGACAACGATTTAAGAAATTAGGTAAAGCGCCTACGTAAGACACGGATATTATTAATATTATTATTATATCGAAGACGGGACCGTATGAGCCGCCACCAACATGACGATCTAAGTACAAAGATATTCCACAAGACATAAAGAGAGTGAAAACCCCGATGGTATACTTCTGATGACCTGGGATTTTTTCCCCCCGGCAAAAGGACACGCTACCTATTAAACCACTCCTGACTGATACCCTTTTTGCACTACTTGTCTTGTCAGTGCAGACTTCAGTTGGCCTGCGCTGAAAGCATACGGACAAAAAGAAAAGCGAAGTTCCTTTCCGAACAGGACATAATTTACTTGTGATGACGGGTAGGGAAATGGGGCTTCGTTGTTAGGTTGGCAATACGATCGCTTTTCGTCATTGTAAAATGCGGGGTGGAATGACTGAGCGGGTACTCTGGGGAGAGAGAGAGAGAGAGAGAGAGAGAGAGAGAGAGAGAGAGAGAGAGAGAGAGAGAGAGAGAGAGAGAGAGAGAGAGAGAGAGAGAGAGAGAGAGAGAGTACTAACAAGTGGGAATAGAATGATTTAATAGCTGAGGACAACGACCTTTTCCAATAGAAACAACAGACGTTCTCTGTAAGCAAATACAAAGATAGGAAAAACTTCTCTCTCTCTCTCTCTCTCTCTCTCTCACACACACACACACACACACACACACACACACACACACACACACACACACACACACACACACACACACACACACACACACACACACACAGACACGCACGCACGCACGCACGCTCCATATTTTCTTTTGCGCAGTCGTCGGAAGGACAAGATTTCACACAAACATTCCTGCAAAATCCAGAAGATTCAAGAATGTATCATTCATTCTCAGCCTCCCCAACAAGGCACCATATTCCTCCTCCATTTTCAGTTCATGCCCTTATTGCCCCCCATCCCCTTTCTCCCAACTCCCATTGGTCCCCCTCCCGGCCCCCCCCCCCCCTCTTTTTCAGCTGAAGCTGACAAACTGTTAATTGATTTTCACAAAGCTCCCGTCTTGTAAATTTGCCACCAGTAACGGCAACTCTTTGATGGCTGGAGCGTGCCTTGTCTACGGTTTCGCCTGCTCAAATTCAATTACTCACCAAGGCACAGCCTTTGCATACGCACTACGTCACTTCTCGTTGAAGTTGATGTGCTAGGAAAAGGCAACCCTGACTGGCACGAGTATCAGAACATAAACACCCAATCAGAGCGCGCGAGAAAAGTGTAGGGTTGTCGGACCTGCTGTGCATAAATTACTGAAATTTTTTTTTTATTTTTATTTTTTATTTCGGGGTAACGTGGAATTGAGTGAATAAAAAATTCATGTCAGCTCAGGGTGTACAGTCTCGCACGTACGAATCCAGGATAGGTAACTTTACGATATAGTGAGATCCAACACCTCCAAGGCCAGTGATGCTGATATGGCTTGTAAGCCACGCCAAGACAACTTTTGAATGTTAAAGATTTCGGACAGATTAATGCAATGAAATTTTCGACGGTTAATGTTTTGACGTAACAGTCAGTTTTAGAAAGTGCCGTTGCTACTGCTATATATGACGAAATCAAAAGAGGTAATACTACAGAAAATACATGTACTACAGAACGAAATCTCTCAGAACAGAACAGAATGATTTGATGGGACAACGACCTTTTCCAATAGAAACAACAGACGTTCTCTCTGAGCAACTCTCTCTCTCTCTCACGCACGAACGCGCGCGCGCGCGCACACACACACACACACACACACACACACACACACACACACACACACACACACACACACACACACACACACACACACACACACACACACACACACACACACACACACACACACACGTGCACGTAACGCGTATACACGTGGTTCTAGCTAGGAATATCACTCATAGGGAGAAATCATTTCTAGCAGCATTTCAACAACAAAAGAATCGATTTTCACATAACACTGGGAAGGGAGATGGTTTTGTTCGTGGTGGTATACAATTTCTTGCTGTGAATCCATCAGTACGCCATGTTGGCAGTCTAGGAACAGAGATGCTCAATTACGACCTTCCGTCCTTCAGGTTTTAGAATAGTTGGGGGGTGGGGGGTGCGGGTGGGAGGGAGGGAGGAAGGGAGGGAAGGGGTCACAGTTCCAAGAGTAACCTCACTTTACCCGAATAACTACCTTCGGACACTGTACCTTTCCATTTACACGTTACGCCGCGGCCACAACCGACTTCACCTCTGGAGCCGAACATCTGCCAGTCTGCCACAAGCCACAACAAACGCCCACAAGTCAAAACGGGACGATTTTTATGGTTTTGGGTTGCAACACAAACTCACAGAGCCCGCGTAGCCTGCACCACTCTAGGCCCGTGACAAGAAACTCTGTTTACCTTTACCCAAACGGAACAGCAAACAGATGATCGAATACGCGCCGCAAACATTTGATTGGTGAAGACATGCGAGTCAAATTTCTTTGGACAATGGTAAGAAGAAGAAGAAAAAAAAGTTACATGTGTGAGGTATATAGCGCGTTACGGCTCGCAGGGGCTGGGAGAGCAAACTTAGCTAGCTTGTTGTTGTAAGCTGCGCCAGCTGTCTTATTACTCTGCTTAAAGGTCTGCAACCTGCAAAAAAAACACAAATAGTGTGTTAAAGAAAGAACTACAAAACCCCCCAAAGTACACGACCGTGCAAACTGCACAGTCAACTCTTTCAGTTATAGAATTTTCAGCGTACCGGCCCCCGTAGTGTAGTGGTTAGCACTTCGGACTATGGACCGGGACACCCGGGTTCGAGTCCCAGCCGAGGCAAGCGGGATTTTTCCTACCTAGGTCGGCTCCTACCCAGAGCGGGTGTGCTATGGGCCCAGTGGGGAGGCTGTTGCCACACAGCCGAGATTCACCCACCTCACGGGTGCGACTTTGGGGTGCTTCCCTTGGTATGACATATCTTACGATGTGGATGATTACACGGCCGGCACCGCAGGTGCCGTAGTTCCTGGGCCTGGTTAATGCCGGGATATTTATGACAGAAAGCGTGGAATGCGGCCCTGTCCCGCAGTCCCAAACCACACGGACCTCACTAGCATCATCTTACCATCATCCTCATCTCCATCATCATGCATAATAAAAATTGCCCCAACCTCCGAGCCCTCCGTGGATTCCACCCATCACCAGGGAGGAACACCACTGGAGCCGGCAAAGAGTTGTGGCAGCCAAAAAAAAAAAAAAAAAAAATTCAGCGTCCCTAAACGCCAAGGGCAGCCTGATTTCACAGCTCAGTTTGCGTTTTGACACTGAGCGAGAAAGATCGCTGTGGCTAGTCTTCTTGTGCAGCACACCACACCCGCTAGACGCTGTAGCGATGTGTCTCGCTCACGGACCAAAAGCACAATGAAGTCACCGCGAACTCACGCTCACGCTGAAAACTCTGCAAATGCGACAGAGCTGCCTGCATTATGCACAGTTGCAGTTTTAAAAAACACAATGTTTGCGGCTTTTTGTTGAGGCTGCAGACCTTTAAGGGAGTTTGAGTATCTTAGCTAACACGCTTCGGTCGGCATGTTCTAGAGCGGAGAGATGAACTTTGCAGAGAGTGATACGGTTCGTTAAAGCGTGACTTTCTTGTTCAAAGCGGCTTTTGAAGGGGAGTGAAAAATAAACAGCTCAGATGATGAATCATCTGTACTTTTGTTTTTTTGTCCAGCCGCTAAGGATACGTGATTGATGATGAGGCCTACGCAAGAAACTTTGACGTACGACCAGCGCCGTAGACTGGCGTAGACTGCGTAGCTACTGTTCTTTCTGTTTGTAGCAATCCAATCAAGTACAAGAGTAAGGTATTATCAGATCAGTTAGAACAGTCACAATACCGATACCGCACAGATACTTATGATATTCTGATTATTCTAGTAAACTTGTGTAAATTGGGTGTGTGTGCACGTGAGTGTGCGTGTGCGCGCATGTGTTGTGTCTGTGTGTGTGTGCGTGTGTGTGAGGGTATGAGTGTGCTCTGTGATACAGTTATTTTACTATAAATTTACTTTTACAGTGAAGGGTTGTTGTCCCGTCTTAACAGTGGCGTATTTAATGAGAGCATGGTAACGAGGAAGTGTGGGTGTGTGCGTGCGGCGCGTGTGGGTGCGTGTGTGGGTGCCAGTGTGTGCGTGTGGGTGTGGGCGTGCGTGTTATCGTTGTGAGATTACATATTTAACTATTGGGACATGTTATATTGTGTATGTGGTTGTTGTCTGTTTTTTTCCGCCCCAACCGAATTGCCTCCTCTTGAGGACAATAAAGAATTATTGAATTGAATTGAATTGAATTGAATTGAATATGATACTCTCATACGTATCCAGTTGCCGATGCGAATGTTAGTATCGGTTCCAATAACGATATCAGCCATGACGTCATTACCAGTACAGATGCCTATACGTCAAATCTACATGCTAGTCCCACAGCCTGTCCACAAATATAAAAATACATTGTGTTACGTGGTGAATGTTCGAAGAGCCCGTCGTCTTACCGAGGGATGCGGTGACAATCAGGCGAACACTCTTCACGTAGTGAGTTCTTATACTGACTGCGGAAGAAGTCTCATTCACTCACAAAAAGACTTGTGAGCGCGGAGAAAAGTTATAGCCGTGTGGAGTTTATTACAGCATGTCTCTGGTGTCACACTGCACGCTCAAGCTTCGCACATATGAGCTTCTCTCGTGCACACACCACGTAACACAATGGTCGGAAAGAGAAGAAATCATGCTTGCTTTCGATGTGTGATTTGTAGGAATGTTTGCAGAAGCAGCAGCACAGACCGCGGTTAGAAATCCTCAAAAAAAGCGTCACAACGAAAGCGCCATACTGCCGGTACCTACCTATATCCAGGCCAGGCTATACCGATACTGATGCCGATACCGATACCGAGATCAGCACCAGTACAACTGCAAGTACCGATACTGACACCATACCATTACCACCTGTTAACACCAGATGAGAATATATTCGAGAATGTCAATCGTATATTGTTTCATGGGATTTTTGTGACTGAACCAACGATTGTTCCACGAGAATTTTTTTTTTTGGGGGGGGGGGGAGGTGTGGGTGTGTGTGTGTGTGTGTGGGGGGGGGGGGGGGGGCTGACGGATGCTTAGACTGTCTCATTAAATTACCGTCTGACACGTGATACATGTATTTCTCCGCACCGTGACTCACAAACGTACAATGCGCAGCCAAGTTTTAGTCACAGTCGCATCCAGTATCATTTTTTTTTTTCATTTTCGTTCTTTGACTCGGCAAGCTCTCTCTCTCTCTCTCCTCCCCCCCCCCTCTCTCTCTCTCTACCCCCCCCCCCCAACTCCCTCTCTCTTTGGTCAAAGATCCAAACCAACAAGGAACGTTTTGCAAGTTTATCAGGACTGAGATCACAACGGGAACTTTAACTCTTGTCTACCTGGCGTTCTCAGGTGAGGTGAAACAGACAGGGGGAACAAGGTAGGTAAAGTTCACACGGTGTGGCTTCAAAAACTCCGGTAACAGACGTTTCTACAAATGGCGACTATCTGTCTCCAACTTCTGTCTGTCTCTTTGCCTTCCACCTCCCTCGCCCCCCTCCCCACCCTCTCTCCCCCACCGTCCTGCTCAGTTAAACCCGCTAATGCCATCTTTGCTAAACCAACTTATGGTTTGGAACAGTTTCGCTCGTGAGTGCGCCTGTACGCTCGAAATACTCTACCTTGATGATTAGTACAACTTTCAAATTCGACGATTGTTGACATCAGGGTTGCACATTTAAGTCGGTCCCAGGACATTGACCTATAAAAAATTCAAATGTCCTATTTTCCCCCACCTCAAGCGGACATTTGTCCTATTAAAATTTTTATTGCCACAAAGTGGCCAGGACACTGTGTCCTATCACTTTGCCATTTCCAGGACACTTTGTATTATAGAAGCTGTGGAAAATGTGCAACCCTGTGTTGTAGACGACACTTTGACGGCTGGTGTCAGTATTAGCCGCGTCAGTAGGTACGCTTCTTTCGGCTCAGTGCCAGCACTAGATGGCCAGTCACTGTGGAGGTGTGGAAGTGGTGTGATGCTGGACATGTGATGCTGATATGTGAGCCTGGGGTCACCAATGCGAGAGGTCAGGGGTTCGAGTCCCACTCAGGGCAAAGCATTTGTCCTTCTCGTATGTGGCACCGTTTACATTCGGGCCGATCGTCGGGTGTTCTCTCAGGGTACTCCGGCTTCCTCCCGCTCTGCTTTGGAAATGTTCAGCCCACCAAATTTGAAAAATAAATGCAATTCTAAATTCCGATATTTAAATTTGAGCTGACCCTTCCCACCAGGTGATTGTAATGTGTTTATGTCCAGTGTGTGAGAGAATGCGTGGGATTCACGTGAGCGTGCGTGTTGGGTTCAGTTCGCGGCGCTTTGAGTCGACTCATGAAATTGGGTAAAGCCCCGATACAATACTCTTTATTATTATTATTATTATTATTATGAAAATCTAAGAATTTGGCCCTTTAACTGAAATCTTTGAGTTTATGGTAGATACACACAACACACAACACATGAGGCGGCACAAAGACACATATAAACTCACGATGCACAAAAGTAATCAGGCTATTACCGTTCTGATGGGCTGAGTTGATGGGTGGGTGTTTGGGAGTTCAACGTCCTTTTCCACCACATAAGGGTGATATCAAAGACGGGGCAACGAGAGAGAAAAGCCAGCGGCACAAAAATTAATATTTGGAACTTTTTAATGGCTGTTTCGCTGTTGCTGTTTGTTTGTTTATTTGTTTGTAGGTTGTTACAGCCCCTACCCCTCCACCACCACCACCACCACCAAAAAAACAACCAACCAACAACAACAACAACAACAACACCAACAACAACACACACACACACACACACACACACACACACACACACACACACACACACACACACACACACACACACACACACACACACACACACACACACACACACACACAAAACCCCAACAACAACAACCACTCCATTTTCTCATGTGTGTGACTTTAGTTTAGGTGAGCACCTACGTAACCTCATGCGTGACTGTGATACGAATTCACTAGGTCTCTGAAAAGCACTTTAATACCTGAAGGTAGTGCTACGGAGCAACTGCCAAAGAGGCGTCAGCCCATCTTGGTGTATTTATACTTGTATCTACGATTGTTTGACAGCGCCACTTTTAGACAGCTAACAACATGTCAGCCGTTTATTGGTGCACGTCATCGCAAGCTAGGGGAATGGTATAGTGCATTTTATTTTTATTGGGCTGCACTTTTGGGACTGTAGACTAGGAAGTCATAGCTTGACATCCCCCCCCCTTCTCGCCCCCCTTTCCCCCCACAACCTCCCCTCCTCCTCCGATCCCACCCGCCCCCCTCAGAATGAGGAGTTGTTTTCGCTGGCAATCCGTACGGAAGTCAGATTTTTAGTTTTCAACGGCTAATGTTTTGACAGAAATAAACGTCAGTTTACAAACTTACTGTTGCCACACAGTGCCAAGACACATCTAACTAAAAAAAAAAACAAAAAAAAAAAAACCCAAAAAAATCGAGAGAGAGAGAGAGAGAGAGAGAGAGAGAGTACCCTACCACCCAACTACCCGACCCCCAGAACTCCGTACACCTCTGGAGGCAGATAAACTCTAACTTATTGACATGCCATGTGTCATTTACCTTGTTGTCTTTGGACACTGCCCCCCAACGCAGCAACAGACAGAACCCCCCGAGGCGAGCAAACCCCATCCCTCCGGTCGACATATAAAAAAGTCAGGACACCTTCATCAGAAGTCATGGAGAAAAGAGCGATGTTGGCAAAATAAGCAACAGCGCACACCTGCTAGACTCGTTTTGACGTGTTATTTTTCTTTCGCGTTGGTTGTTAAACTGGCACATTCCAAGTTTACTATAAGCCAGTTTATCTTTTGGGGACAGCTGCACTTATACGTGCGCCTGTACGCTCGACATTGTCTTTAAACCACTCGCCAGTGCAAACTTTCAGTGAGTTAAAATTTCGAGTGCTCTACGTCCGAAAATAGTAATGAAACAGAGAGCTAAAGTGTGAGTTATGACTTTCCATAACCCACTCAGCGGTTTACGAGTTCACAAAAACACACTCCAGTTACGTCATCAATCAGAAAATGCGTCATTTCAAACATTTGGAACTCATACGTCACAGCCGGTGCACAGTCATTTTGCTCACTTTTGTGGTGATTTTTTTTTTTTTTTTCCTTGGATCACTTCAAAAATGATCGCACAGACAGTTCTCAGCGAAGTATTTCCGAACGCACTTTTAAATGTCAGTACATGTGACCACATGCTTTGAATGAAAATTATTCTTCTGAACATAAAGCAATTTCAACTGCCCTAAGCATCATTTCCTCACAAAGTCAGTGCGCAGAATTTTGAGGGGGTACAAAAGTCACTAGTCACCCTATCAGATAAATAAAATGTCCCAGAAAGTGTATGCGACTAGAGCAGTAGAGGTAAGAGTATGAATGCTCGTGGTATAAACAGCTTACATGATTAACTCTCGTGGTTTACGGCGAAAGACTAACCCCTCGATGGTTCGATTGTTTGCGTAGCTACCTCGCCGGAGGCTCGGTAGGTACACAAACAATCGAACGATCTCGGGGTTAGTCTTTCGCCGTAAACCACTCGGGCGAACTAATCATGTAAGCTCTATTTCTCAATCACTAGTAGTGCTCTGAATGCGAAACAGGTTTTAGGACACAAATTAAGCGTGGGGCCAAGTGCAGTGTTCGTTTGAAGTAACCTGTTTTTTTTTGTTGCGAATTTTGTGTCACGAAAGAAGGATTTTCGTGATTTTTGTGTTTGGTAGGGCATGGTGTATGCCAGGGGTAGCAAGAGGAGGAAAGCTGCCAGTGAAGCTGGGACTTGTTGTGCAGAAGAGAGGCAAAGGTGACGTAAGTGGTTTGGGTAAAGTGGCTTTCTGGCCTAAATAGAAAGTAGATTAGCATTACTCCAGTGAGGCCTGAGCAGAAAGGAGTCATTCAAGTTTTGTTTTAATTATTAAAAAAAACAAACCAAACAAAAAAACCCAAACTCCTGTCCTGCCCTTGAATGGTCTTTTCATAGTAATTTCTGTTTCTAGATTGAAACATTTTAGGGTCGACTTTTAACGCGTGCATCTCCCGGTCCATGGTCCTAACTGCTAACCACTGCACTACGGGAACCGGTGCTGAGAACGAGCAAGTAGAACGATGGAATTGTTGGAATGTAGGCCTTTAAGAACTGCGTGGTGATTCGTGCGTGAGGAATGCGTCATACGATCTTTATCGCTGTATTGTTTTATTCTACATTATTTCTGAACGGTTCTGTTCTTTTGAAGAATGGTTGTGTTTCCACGCACAGTATCAATTACCAGTCCCTTGAGATAATTGAAGTGCTCACTGAAAAAGTTATATATAATAAATGTGACAGTCTAGACACATAAATTAAATCGCAGACGCGTTTAGCAACGAGATGTATTGTTCGTTGCCTTGTCTGACGGCTATTCTCAGTGAAAAAAAGAGTGGTTAGTGTTCTTTTAAACTGATCGGGAAAAAAAAGTTTCATGTTTCATCTCGGAAGTTTATCTGTACCTGCTTGTTCAGCGGAAAACAGGCGTCAGTGACGATGCAGAAATGCATGAAACTGCTTGCGGTAAATAGTTTTAATGCAAAAATAAGTTCAGTTTTCTTCTTCTCAGCTTAAAGGAAGGTTTTTGTCTTTAAAGTTTTATCCTTAACTGCTTTTTCAGCGGAAATTGTCCAAGACGATGCTGAAGTGAAACTACAGCACGGAAATGCGTGTAAGATCCTATTTCATCTTGAAACAGTTCTCTTTGAAGAAATTGAAGCTGAGGGATGAAAATAGTATTAATACAAAACCAAGTGAACTTTTTTCCCTCAGCGTAAAGAAAGGTTTTATATGCGGTAAATAGTTTTTTTTCTCCTCTGCTTAAAGAAAGGTTTCATATTTTGTCTTTGAAGGTTTATCCTTAAGTGCTTATTCAGCGGAAATTGTCCAAGACGATGCAGAAATGAAACTACAGCTACAGAAATACGAGTTAGATCCTAAGACTTCTATTTCATCTTGGAACAGTTCTTTTTGAAGAAAATGAAACTGAGGGATGAAAATAGTTTTAATGCAAACCCAAGTAAAGTTTTTGTTTTTCTCAGCTAAAAGACACTTTTATATTTCACCTTTGAAGGTTTATCTTTTACTGCTTAGCGGGAACCAAGACGACGCAGAAATGAAACTACAGGACGGAAATAGGTGTTAGATACTAATAATAGTATGATTTATACTTCATCTTGGAACATTCATCCTCCTAAAAACTCTTCCGAAAATCGCAATTTTACTTGAAATCTTCAGATCACTACGAGCCATTTCAAGCCACAATTACGCAATCTGCAGCGGTCTTGGGCCCAGTGGTAATTTTAAGGCCCATGCCTTGCGTTAGAAATGTTCAGCCCACAACATTCGAAAATAAAAGCAATGCTAAATTCCGAAACTTAAATAGCTGAGCTGACCCTTCGCACCACGTGATTGTAATGTGTTCATGTCCAGTGTGTGAGAGAATGCGTGTGGTTCACGTGAGCGTGCGTGTTGGGTTCAGTTCGCGGCGCTTTGAGCCGATTCAAGAAATTTGGTGCAGCGTCCATACAATACTCATTATTATTATTATTATTATTGCGTAATAGTGGCTTGAAATGGCTGATACTGGTGTGCAGTGGCTTATTCTTTTTAACAAATCTTGTCGTATAGTGAGCAGGCAGTGGTCGGCCTCTTTCTCTTAACAGTTAAATGTTGATTCAACGGGAACTGCCGAAGACGACGAAGTAATGCGACTACAGGGCGAAAATGCGTGTTAGATTCGTACGAAGAGTGCGGAGTTCCTGTTACCATGCAAACAATTGCAGTTTTTCTTTTCACCGTAAAAAGACATCGCTCAAAAGCCGAGATAGAGCCTTTCTGTTTTGCAAGTCTCATTTGTGTTTTGCGCAGTTTGTTTTCTTAAGGCTAACTCAGTAACTGCCAGTTTGCGGTCGAGCGTCAAGTTACTCTCTCTGTTTCCGTTTTCAGTTGTTTTATTTCTTCCACAGTAACGGCGGTGCAGGTGATAAAATTATCCAATAACATCGCCAACAAACAGTAACTGCAACATTGAACTTTTCTGCGGAACTGTTGAATGACGATAAGGTTCCTCAGGTTTCGGCAGTTTCCTGTATATTTTTTGTGTGTTTTGTTGCGGTTTATAGACAGGCAGAAAGAATAAGCTCCCCTGCATGTTTTTTTTTTTTTCTCTCCCTTTGCCTTTACTGGATCTTCGCCACGTGAATAGTCGTTGAATTTCGCTAGAATGGAGATAACAGAGAGAGAGAGAGAGAGAGAGAGAGAGAGAGAGAGAGAGAGAGAGAGAGAGAGAGAGAGAGAGAGAGAGAGAGATGCCTTAAAAAGGGGTCCTTTTTATGTGGAAGGGTGGGTGGGTGTTTAACTCGTAAAAGTCCATGCGAAAATTAAAAAAAAAAAATTACTTAAAATCTTCAGATCACTAGGAGCCACCTAAAGCCACTATCACACAATCTGCAGTGGTCTCGTGCCTAGCGGAAGCCCCACGCCTTGCGTAATAGTGGCTTGAAGTGGCTCCTACTGGTGTGCAGTGGCTTGTTCTTTTAAACCAGTCTTATTATATAGCGGTTAGGGGGTGGTTGGACTCGGGCTTTTAAGAGTTAAGGGTTTAACGTCTTCTTCCACCACAGTCATATTGGTGATATCAAGGACGGGGCGACGAGAAAAAACGCCAGCCAAAATATTTTGGCCCCACCCGGGAATCAAACTCACCACCCGAGCGTTGAAAGGTCAATGCTCTACCATGCGACTGTCCCGGCTCCTCCCTCATCCCCACATTTTAATGTTATTTAAAAAAAAAATCTTGATTATCGGTTTAAAATGATTTTGAAGAATCCAGCAGAATGGCCCTTACTCTGCCAAGAATCGAACTTACAACAGAGTGATCGAAAGGCCGACCAGCCAGTCCTCCTCAAATGTTTATAAAATATGGTAAAATATCGCTTTTGCTAAGTGCCCTGCAGGCCAGTTTGCATCATTTGTTCAATGTTACTTGTTTTGGTTTTGTTTTATCACGTAGTGCAGACACACTGAACCGCGGATTTGTCTTTGTTGCTTGCGCAGCATTTAGCCCCCCCCCCCAAAAAAAAAATAAAATAAAAAAAAAAAAAAAAAAAATAAAATAAAAAAAAAAATAAAAAATAAATAATAAAAAAAAAATCACTCGTTCACTCGCTGTAGATAAGTGTATTGATATATCTTTCTCGTCCCAATACCGTGGTACGGTACGGGAGCCGGGGTAGGCCGAATGATAGAGCGTTGGACTTTCAATGCTCGGGTCGTGAGTTCGAATTCCGGCAAATATTTGTGCTGGCCGTTTTCTTGATGAAGCGTCTTTGAGATGTCACCCATCTGCTTTGGAAATGTTCAGCCTACCAAATTTAAAAAAAAAAAAAAAGCAATTCTAAATTCCGAAATTTAAATAGCTGAGCTGACCCTTCGCACCACGTGATTATAATGTGTTCATGTCCAGTGTGTGAGAGAATGTGTGTGATTCACGTGAGCGTGCGTGTTGGGTTCACTTCGCGGCGCTTTGAGCCGATGTGTTTGGCATGTTTTATGTTTTTATGAGAGACCACAAAGCAATGTTCCTCTTTTGGAAATTTAATAAATGTCTTATGTCTTATTCATGAAACTGGGTAAAGCGCCTATACAATACTCATTATTATTATTATTATTGCGTGGTGGAAAAAGGCGCAAAACTCCCCCCCCCCCACCCCCCGGTACGGGGCTGCCCTGCCCTCGGGAAGCCCGTCGCCATTTTAACCCCCCCTCCTCCTCCCCTTCTTTATTTACATGATAAATTATGATAAATTTCTGTAAACATGGATGCACTTCACACTTTCCACCATCTCGTTTAAGAGTCTCAGAGTTAGTATACAGCTGCAACGTGGACACTATGCGAACTGTAACATCAGTAGATTATCTAGGGTACACATTTCACTGACCGATACATCAACTTCGTGACGTTTCCGACGTAGAAACACATGCGCCATATTTGAATAAGTGGTGTAGGGAATCAGAACGCTGGAGCACGAAGTACGTAGCAATATGTCAGCTTCAGGGAAAGTCGGTCACTAAGGGTTTTGATTACCCCGGGTAAAAGCTCCGTCAGACGTGGCCAACCAGGGGTAAAACGCACTGCATGCCAATGAAATCGGCTCGCCAGGGGTACTCAAGCCCCTTTTCCATGACCGACGTACGTTGACAGACATCGGCCGATTGTCGGGCAACTAAAATCTGCCATGGAAACGCGCGCTCGCAGACTCGCTCCCATAAGTATGGCCGGTCGTGAATCAAATCGATTATTTCGATGGCTTTAGCCGCCGAAAGTTGAGGCTGAACACTGCTAGCCGCCATCTTCAAAGTTTCCGGTTTCCGGATCAAGGTCGCATTCCGCTAGCGGCCAGTCAGATCGCTTGGATTTCCGCCGACAAGGTCACCGACTT
>JACVVK020000010.1:1762500-1792500 GCA_018292915.2 Batillaria attramentaria
TGATTTCTGATTAGCTCTCAAGGTCAAGGACAGCTTACGCTCTCTTTTTCAAGGAGACGTTATAGAGAAAAGGGAGGCGCTTGATTGTTCCAGTGTTGCTAATTACTCCCTAATTGTTGTCATATTTGCTCCAGGAGGGTGTGCATGTAAGGTATGCAGATGTTACGGCGATGGGAAAACTAGGTGCTTCATCGACTGCCTCCGCGAACTTTTTCTTCAGGAGTAGTAAATTTTAGAACGTGTGTGTGTGTGTGTGTGTGTGTGTGTGTGTGTGTGTGTGTGTGTGTGTGACGATGTGTGTGTGTGTGTGTGTGTGTGTGTGTGTGTGTGTGTGTGTGTGTGTGTGTGTGTGTGTGTGTGTGTGTGACACGATGTGTGTGTGTGTGTGTGTTTGTGTGTGTTTGTGTGTGTGTGTGTGTGTGTGTGACGTGTGTGTGTGTGTGTGTGTGTGTGTGTGTGTGTGTGTGTGTGTGTGTTTGGTCGCTTAGTGTGGGCATGCGTGTGTGCGTGTGTGCGTGTGTGTGTTCGCACCGTTTTTTTGTTGTTTTTGTTTTGTTTTGTTTTGGCAAAGTTATGGTTTTCTCGTTTTTCCGTTTGCGCGTCAGCACACACACACACACACACACACACACACACACACACACACACACACACACACACACACACACACACACACCACAGCACCACACACACACACGAAAACCCAAAAGAGTTACTACGTCACTCACACACGTGACATGACGCAACACCGTCAACAGGTACTCAACTATCAACATAATTTATTCAGTATTCACAAATGATTTGACATGTACATGTACAACGTATCACTGCAGTTCGCATTACAGTACATTACCGACATATTAACATGACATAACTGGATCATAACACTGACAGGCAGAGTGGCGTATTACTCAAAAGCACGGGCGACCACATGGCTGAAAACGGTTTTCGCAACATAATCACAACAAAATCAGCGCGTATCGGGAGAGGTTACAGTTTGTTCGAAGGCCTCTGTAGAAACTCGAAGCAGACGACAAAACAAAGAAGCCTTCAAATGCATCATTATGAAAGAAAGAAAATTTACGAGAAGATCACAATTCAACCCTCGCTTTCTCACCTTTTCCCCTGTCGCACTGCCCCCCCCCCTCCCCTCCTCCATCACTCCTCCCCCCCCGAAAAAAAAAATAAAAAAAATTCAGCAACCGAAAAAGAAAGAAAAAAAAAAAAAGAAAAGGAAAAAAGGAACAAAAAGCAAACAAACAGGTGTTGAAAGCGAAAATGGACTATTTTCTCTTTGGCCTAAAATGATGATACAGTGAAATAAGACATCAGTGGTTATGCCTCTGTACTCTGTACTACATACATAAATTATGCAGTCTGCTTAGCACCAGTAACTGCCACTGAGCCCTTCTATACTTCTGCGATGTTACAAAGTCACAATGCGCACAGTTACTTGGCAGTATTGCTGCTTGATACATGATATGTACAACCGGTTTGCCAACATGGCGGTCACAGGATTTCAATCACGTAAAGCGGGCTAATTTCCGTTTTTGCTGACCTAACTTTGTTTTGGAACAGTTTCGCTCGTGAGTGCGCCTGTACACTTGAAACACTTTAACTTGATGATTAGTACAGCTCTTAATGCGATACAATGTTGTTTTACACCTTGCGCGAGCTGTCGAAGATTAAAATTCTACGACTGTTGGTACACGACTGCAGCGCTCAATGTGGTCGCTGCGTCACTGAGGCATGCTTCCATTGGCTTAGTGCCAGCATTTCAGACGCTGTCACTGTGCAGGTGTCTAAGTAGGTTTATGATAGACATCACGACAACAGCTCAGAACGATCTGTCAGCATAAAAATGCATTAGCCCCTTTAACCCTTTCACTGCCGCCGTCGCAGAATTTCACGAATCGCACCAGAGGGCCCACTGTCACGTTAGTTAAAAATGTTAACTCTAGACTTTCCAGTAGTTGGGGGGGGGGGGGATCTCTCTGGGTGCACCAGAGGCTTTGATTCCTGATCACAGCAGAGTGACATGAAGGGATGTTACCCGTGAGTGAACCGAACCGCATCTGGCAGTGAAAGGGTTAACTGAACCTAAACTGTTTATAATCCTGCTGACGTTCCATCTATAGCTGCAAATTAATGCTAGTTCGCATGATACGGATGATACAAGATCAAGTTCTTTTAGAATTCGATACCATTAACACGATAAAGTGTATGACCTCAGACACGCAACAGTGCCCACAACCAGCCTTTAAGACGCCGCCATGAGGCGAATGGTTAAAGGCACTCCGTCCACGATTTCTGCGTGTCACAGAGGACGAAGTTCTGTTTCGGCGCAGCTGTGCTTAGTCGTAAGTGCACCTGCTGTGTGTGTGTGTGTGCGTCAGCAGCTACCCATTTCGGCTTCTCTCTGCTCCGTGAGCGTGTATGTGGCTAGCTGTGGTAAGATGATGAAAGAAACCCTCCTGTTTTGTGAGCCGGTAAATCTTGGACAGAATGCCTTTAACGCATGCACACATTAACATTACAGGACAAGGAAAATGCAAGATATACAAACAGCCGTACAGAAATGTACAGTGGCAATGACTTGGAAACTGGCCCTACTCTGCAGAAACACAACCGACTGCGTAAATAATGGGACAAGCACAAATTCAAGGGAAATTACTCTGGCTTGGATTTGACTGATTCTCTGTCCTTGACTGAAGAAGAGAAGAACTTTTGTATACGTACATGTAGCAAATCACGATGTTTCCTCTCGTGTGAAGCCTCTGGCCGGGGGGGGGGGGGGGGGGGGGGGCAGGGGAGGGGGAATCTTTGAGGATTAACGTCTTCCGACTACCACGAAGGTGATTTCAAAGACTGGGGGGTCGGGGGATGGGGGTCGGAAGGGGGGGGGGGGGGGTTCGCGGAAGGGAAAATGGTTTGTACAAATTTTGAGCTTATCGGCAAAGATTCCAACCTTGAACTAGAGCTTCGTTCGTTAACTTTAGTAATGCATTATTCTGTCTGTCTGTCTGTCTGTCTCACGCACACACACACACACACACCCTCTCTCTCCACCCCCTCCCCCCCCCCTTCCCACGCACACCGTAAACTCGCCGTCTTCATACTTAAGTATCTGTAAGTACAAAGGCCGAAATACATGCATACAAGCACTGCCATATTCCTATTCGGTTATTAAATAATATGCACAGGTACTGAAAGCACCCCTGAGTCTATATGCTGTAGCCTGTCAGTGCACACGATACATGTCAGTACTGAAAGCACCCCTGAGTCTATATGCTGTAGCCTGTCAGTGCACACGATACAATCATGCCGTCATAGTTGCCTATTTAACGAGAAACTAACACCAGATTTATAAAAAAAAGGAAAGCCGGAGAGAGAAAGAGAGACCAGAAAAGGAAATGGAAAGACAGCCCGAAGCAAGGATACTTCTTGTGGAAAGTGCACCGCACGTTTTGAAGAAAGCAAACCAGCGCACGTGTTTTCAAGCATATGATAAAAACAACCACAAACAACAGTTTTTGTGTTAGTCCCCCTGGGTAGAGGGTGGGGGTGGGCGAAGGAAAAAAAAAAAGAAAAGAAGAAAGGCAGTCTATACCTTGAGGTAAAAAAGAGACTATAATCTTTCAAGCCAAGCCCATGTACATACCAAACAGTGTGTTAAAGTTCCAAGTGAGGTCACTCCCTCCTCGTTTGGGGGTTTGGGTTTGAATTTTCAGTAAGACATGAAATATTAGAACTCACATTTGTTTTTCTATAACCACCAAAACTCAAGTTTCCAAAAGTACTATACTGTCAGCGTGCTGATTGGTTTCTTCTGTTTGGTTGGGTTGAAAGTTCTGAAAGTTACCTACCCCTTTCGAAACAGTGTATTCAAAGGGTTAATCGGATCGATAAAGGAAAACAAAGTAAAAAAGTACAACTGGGAATAATAAAAAAAAAGAAAGGGGATTTCAAATTAGCATTAGGCAACTCAGCGGGCTAACCGGTTCAGATATTAAGTTATATTACATATGTAGCTGTCAAAGAAGGCTGCGGATTGGCCAAGCGCTATGATATACACTGCTGGCCGCATCCAACATTGAAATGGACAAATAGGAAGCACTGTCGGATAACTGGGAATGGAGTTGTGGGGAGGGGGGGGGGAGGGCAGGGAATAGTTCCTGTGGACTATCTCATGTGTTTCTGACGCAGTACTGAGGCTAACGATATACCGGCTCTGGTTTTTGAAAAAGCAAGCAGTAGAAGGCGGTACTGATAAGCATTTTTCCATTTCAATCTAGACACTGACATCTCAAAGCAAGAGGGTATTATTTATTGGCGAAGTCGACTTCACGATCCAAATTCAGACAAGATTCAACATAAACATAACATCCGACAAGTTAAAGTGTATAGAAACAGCATAGATAGCGACAATGGTAAATCACTCAGATCTTCTGTTGTCATACCCATCCTACGCATTTCTTGGACTATACGGCGCTCTATAGTCTCTATACACGACCTAGTAACAGTGACTTTCACTTACGACTATGTGATATGATAATATGGCGATGCATGGGTTGAGCCGCAGTGAGATATGTCAACTATATGATAATTTATGTCCGTATTGCAATGCCCTGCGAGGTATAACGTGTTATTCTGACCTCGTGTGACTAAACGATACGTGTATACTGACATACTGAACACACACAATGCTTCCCTAAGTGATATGAAATAAATTAAAGAAACCAAGCATGTTGTCAAAGTGAACCAAGATCAATAGCCAATACATACGACTCGTGGACAATGGTTTGTTTATTTACTTGATATTATATTATGTACACCTTTGAGGCTAGTCAACGCACACCGAAACGTGTCTACGCTCAAACAATTAATAAATTATGCACAGAACAGGACGGGGACTTCATGTGTACAACGCACACCTGCGTAATAATTATACGCTGTTGCACTGCTCTCTGCGGTCGGTTGCGGATGTTCCCTGCGACAGAGGGAGGGTGGGAGGGTGTATATGGATTTAACGTCTTTTTCCATAATTAGGGGTGATACCAAAGACGAATAAACCTAAAACGTCAGAAGACGTGCTTGGCGTCAGCCGGGATTCGAACTCACGACCCGAGCGTTAATGTGACTGACAAGCACAATTGAAGTGACGCGTCACCTCGCCGTCTCATGTTTCAGCCTACGGCAAGGAATGCGCTGAACGCATAAAAACTTCAAGTTCTGAAAAAGCTTTAGGTGTATTTTGCACAGTCACTTTTTGTTGTTTTCTGGAGGGGGGGGGGGGGGGGGCGGGCGTTTTTGCTATTTGCGCCTTGTTTTGTGTGGCCAATTCAGATGACCTTTTGTGAAGGTAACATTACAACAGGGGTGGGAGTATGTGAGGTTCCTTTCCAAGGAGTAGGAACTTGAACCAGGTTTTTTTTTTTTTTTTTTTTACTTAGCTCTCAAAAGCCACGCTCTTTCAACTTTGCTAACGCAGGTCTATGCAGCAGCGTAAAAAACAAAAACTACTGCTAATAAAGCGGCTGTCGTTGTACACATGAAGACTCCGTCAGACAAGGTAACAATGAATAAATTATTGTTACATACATCGCTGGACCGCTCAAAAGATTTCTATGTCATTACACGACAAACACACGCTAGACTGTTGATCCGCACAGAAACCTCTTTCTCTCTGCCTAATCGCCTCAGTCTCATTGTCTGCAAGCAGGCTCTCGTGTCTGGCTCGGATTTGAACAGGAAATAAGCACTTTGAGTATACGATAAACAGTACAGTGTTGAACGTTTGACCTCTGGTGTTAACAATCTTACACCACGACCGACAGACTTCTTGTTGTGGTAAGCAACTCTTGCCTTGGGTATTCCGGATGATGCCTCTTCTGACAGAAAGGCTGTTTTCCGTGAAGCAGGGAACACTGGAGATTTCGTTCGTGCAGACTTTCTTCATGAAGTTTCAGGTTTTCATGTGCTTTGAAACTTGTGCCAACGTCTTTTCACGGTGTCCGTTAATATGTTCCACATGCCTGTTGTCTCTTGTCAAATATCCCAGGCGAGAGCCGATTTCTATCAATCCAACCACCCTACAAGAAATCAACTGACAAAAACATCTTGCAATATAAACAACCATAAGTAACACTGCCATCCCCGAAATGACAAGATTTTTATCAGAGGCCGAGCACACAAAACCCGTGTTCAATGTCAGTTTCAAGCAGTCCTGTCCGTCACTGGTGTCATACCAAAGCCCCTCCGGCAGCGTACGCACCTGTTACGGCCGTAAACACAACGTTGAGCAACAGGCCCTGAGAAGAAAACAAACACCCACAGAACAGTTCAGTAAAGGGGCGCACTTGATTTTTTATGCCCCGTTTACAATGCGCACAGGAGCGGAAATGACGTATTACACAAACAGAAAAGGCCGCTGCTGCAAAAGAAAATATACATGGTGGATGTTGTAAAACGTTACAAGCGAGACGTGGTGAAATGAACATTTATTTTTTTTCCTCATTATTTTTTTTTATCCTCACAGATGGTAACTCGTCGATGCAGAAGTTACTCTCTGTGTCAAAGAAGGCTTTCACTGCGACTGAAGAAAACACTGGAAAAAAAGAAAAAAAAGAAAAGAAAAAGAAATGGCGACTGGTCTTTCACCAAGCACATTCAACAGATGCCGAAGACCACTAACAAACAATTTCAACAAATCACACTGAAGCATTACTGCCAGAGAAAGAAAAATAAACCAACTTGAAAACTCTTCCCGAGTAAGTGAGTCTTTTCTTTTTGCTTACAGAGTTGGTCTCTATGTAAATGCGCAGTATGTAACATTTGGCCATGTCAATACATTTCCGGAACACCACCGAACTGGAATGCGTTTCGTGTTATTCCAGTTTTGTGCATGAAAATGTTGTCATTGTTTACTGTTTGCTAAGACACAAAACGACAACAAAATGAAAGTGTTTTTTTTTTTAAACATTATAAGTACATCATTTCTTTCGAAAGCGAACAAAAGCTTATGACACAGTCACACCACGAAACCGAAAGAACAGAAATCAAATGTGTTCATTCTTAGACTAGGCTCCCATTTAGACTGGCCCCCGCACGAGGAAATGCTTCACCCAGCGCGCAAGTGTAAACGAACCATAAAGATCAAGCCCACCCGAGCAAAAACATTATCCCTTGCCTTCAAAAGTTATCATCACAGTCGTACCCTTCAACGAGGAGAAAAACAAGAGATACAGACTTCTGTACCAAGGATATGTTCTCACGTAGGACCAGTCTACAGTTCAGCCCGAAAAATCACGTGCTCTCTGGTACACAGTACACGGGCTAGGGAATCCACACAGGATACCTCAGGTTTGAGGTGGATTGTTCGGGCTGAAACATGAACTGGGACAGGGAGTCTCTACAAGAAGTGATATACTCCAGCTGCTGACGTGACGAGAAATGAAAGTTGGTCTGCGTCTGTCTGTGTTGATCATGATTACGTGGCAAAATATTACCCATAAAACCGTTGTTTACACGCTAACGTGACATTAACTCAGTTTCTCGCTACAGTGACCAAAGCGGTTTGTCTTGCTGCGATAAAACACCCTAGCTTACGAGCCGTAACAAATTTCCTTATGATACACGACCATTTCTGACATTGCAGAACCGCACGCGAAACACGGTCGCATGGTTTTCGCCTTTCACAAGCATTTAGAAAGTTTTCTTTTTTAATGGTCGTTGTCTATGCTTGTTGGAAACGGATATCTAACCAGGCAGCGGGCACGTAGCGATGTTTGCCTATCTCCCTTTGCCATATGTTGCGTGTTGCGTTTGTAGTTTTGCGGACAACTTCTGTCTTTCGGTTCGTAGAGATAGGGGGTTGGTTGGTCGGTCGGTTGGTTGGTTGGTTGGTGTGTGTGTGTGTGTGTGTGTGTGGTGTGTGTGTGTGTGTGTGTGTGTGTGTGTGTGATAAACATGTAGCCCAGACGCCTGTAGTCACACCCACTGACTGAAACGAATCCTCCATGGCAACCGCACGCAGCGCGCGCTTTTTTTTTTTTTAAACCTTCTTTGTTAGACACATACTCCGACACGCTTAGCAACAGATGTTCAAACCGAACGCTTCCTATGTACATACAAGTCAGTCTGGCTGCTTGACATCACATCTCATCACATCACATGGCAAGAACAGAAGCAAAACAGTCTCCGCATCCAACCGTGCATTCCCATGGCAACGCTAGCAGATCTGAGTGATCGTGGGTGTGTTTGCATACTTTGTTTTTCATGTATGATGGGCTCCAACAAAAAGACGGACAAAGTCCCTCAGCCACTTTTGATAACATTGAAAAAAAAATGGTGGTGGGTCAAATTCAGCGACTTGTGGAAAAGGACGTTAAGCACCCAAATACCCGCCAACCCACCTACCCATTGTACTCCCCTTTTGTGGCAGCCCATCACATTTGTTAAGGCATGCGTGTCCGAAGAAGTAGTTCACACAAAATATCGCGAGACTGGACAAAAATACTGCGCAACAACAACGAACAGAACATTCATACACTGTGCTTCATAAATTAACGTTTAACCATCTCGCGCAGTCCTGGGAATATTCGACCAAAACTCGTGAGAAGGACTCTCATTTCTTCCCACAAGCTCTGATTTGACTCAAGGCACAAGTAGAGGACTGTACGGGGTCGCAAGGAAAGGATGCGGTTCTCACACTCAATCGTGGCTGACAGCAACAATAAGTTTAACAAGACAGCGAGTGCTTAAAGGTCCTCTCTGTGATCATCTTTCTCCGACGTCTCTCACAATGTTCTGTGTTACAACTGTTGTTGTCCTCTCTGTCTGAATCTTTTTGCCGAAATCCAAACGAACGATATGCAGGACAGTCTAACTTGTCAATATCTGAATCGATGGCGTTTTGATTGAGACGGTCGTCTTTTTTCAACGAGACACGAAAAGGTTTGGTCGTCATATCGCTCTTTACATCAGCGGCACTAGCCAATCAGCTGTTGACACGTCTTTGATATTTTGCGATACCGCTTATTACAGACTCTGCAAGAAATCCTTACTGGTGACCAGATGAAAACCATACAATCACATACCTGGAACGTTCTATTATAATGCGAGAGAACAAAATTAATGTAAAGTTTAAACTACGATCTTTCCCGTTCTGTGAGGATGAAAGAATGTAGAACGACCTTGTCAGTTATGTTGTCTGAGTGACATAGGTTATCAGTTACCGGGGGCTGACTTAGCTCTAACTATTCTGTCATCACGTTCAGTGTTCTTCTGTTTGAAGGCACTTCTGCGCACAACCCTGAAATCCGTGATTTGAAGCAAAGTTTACACGAGTCCTCCAGAATAACGCGGTGCCCACTAGGCACAACCTTTGCCTCACGCAGAAATCACAACACGCTGTGTTACAGGCAAAGTTTACCCTCGTGCAGGCAACACGGTGGTCTATAGGCATAAACTTTTGCCTGACGCAGAAATCACAACACGCTGTGTTACCGGCAAAGTTTATCCTCGTGCAGGCATCCTGGTGGTCTACAGGCACAAACTTTGCCTGACGCAAAATTCACAACACGCTGTCTTACGGGGAAAGGTTTTCCTCGTGCAGGCGACATGGTGTTCTATAGGCATAAACTTTTGCCTGGCGCAGAAATCACAACACGCTGTCTTACAGGCAAAGGTTTTCCTAGCGAGAAGACGACATGGTGTTCTAGAGGCACAAACTTTGCCTGACGCAACCACCACACCATGGTTTCCCGGATGCACGTGCTTTGCGTCGAGCACGTGCAGTCACAACTCTCTGTAGTTTTACCGTTCTCAAGTCCCCCCAGTGTGCACAGCCTCCAGCGAGTTCCACATGTTGCCAGCAACACGTATACACGCAAACAACAAGTCCTTTCCCAACGTCACCTGACAATATCACCAACACCTACCGCGCCGTATGTCCGTAACACCGCCCCGTGACCCTCATCAGTCCTTGCCGCAACCCTTGCCTGCATCACTTCCCCAGACGTAACACTTCCCCACACGCAACACTTCCCCTTCCCCTGCCCCAACCTCTCTCTCTCAAGGACTGGAGTCACTCTCGCTCGGGCGCATCAAGCGTTCCGTGGATTTCTGGTGAATACACACGTCGATGGTCATCGGAGGTCGCCGCAGCGCCGGTGCTTGTCTCAGCAGCCCAGCGGCTGACGCACTTGCCGCGGCAGAGGCCGAAGAGTTGGACTCTGACGAACCGGACACGGCTTCCATGGCGGTCTGGGAGGGCCGCATGTCGGAGGCGAACAGCTCCGAGGTGGTGGGGTTGGAGGAGGACTCGGAGGCGGACAGCGGGACGTCGAACTCCTCCAGGACGAGGTAGTTGCGGTCCTCGGCCATCAGGTCCTCCAGCTGCTCCCGGAGCTCCGTGAAGGTGGGTCTGTCAAGAGGGTTGTCGGCCCAGCACGTTCTCATCAGAGCGTATCTGCAGGGAGAATAAAATTAATAATGAATATGATAGGTAACAGAACTCACGTATACAGTTCAGACTTCACCCCGGCGAAAACTTCCGTACTGCCTGGTGCGCAGCACGCAAACCATCTCAAGTTGGAGTTTTCGGCCTGAGTTGTATAGGGCGGGTGAGTGGGTGGGTGGGTGTTAGGAAGTTTGACGTCCTTTTTCCACCACGTATGGGTGATACCAAAGAAGGGGCAACGAGCAAAGGGACAACACACATATCTGGCCCCAGCCGCGTGGGTGGGTGGGTGTTTGGGAGTTTAACATCCTTTTCTACCACATAAGGGTGCTATCAAAGACGGGGCAGCGAGAAAAAGGCCAGCACACATATTTGGCCCCAGCCGGGATTCGAACTCACGACCCGAGCATTGAAAGTTCAACGCTCTACCATTCGGCCACCCCGGCTCCAGCCGGGATTCGAACTCACGACCCAAGCTTGTATAGAGCGCCTATCCATGAAAGCAAGCTCTAACAGCGAATTACACGATACAGAACTCAGTTGGACTGGTATACTCTCAGGCGAAATATACTGCACACCTCAAGCTCGCATAATCACTTTGATAGCAAACCAGTTCTCAAAAACTAAACACCAGACGAAAGCTCAATATTTGCCTGTCCCATAGATATTTTATTTATATGGGTAAAAAATACAGAACACGGTATCTTTTAAAATAGCTTACAGTTCATTGGAGCAGTTGCTGGGTTTGTCCATTCGGTAGTTGTTGGACAACACATAGTACAGGTCGGCCAGAGCGATGCTGGGGTATGGAGACGCTCCTGAAATATACAAACATGCAGAATATACATGAAATAGACAACATAACACAACAGGCGTAAGGACACAAATTGACCGTGGGGTCATGTTTGGTGTTTATTTGAGGTACCCTGTTTGACGAGTGTGCTAGTCTGTAGTCATTTTTGTTGTCATGAAAAAGCGTGATTTTCGTGATTTTTGTGTTTTGTAGGTCAAGGTGCATGGCAGGCGGTCGCAAAAACCGACAAGCTGAAGCTGGGACTTTTTGCACAGAGGTCGGCCACAAGTGAGGCAAGCGGATTTGTGTGAACTGCCTCTCTAGTGAGGCCTGAGTGGAAAGGAGACTTTTTTCTTTAAAAAAACCCTGTCAAGTGCGTGCCTTTGAATGACCTGTTCATGGTAGTAATTGTTTCTAGATTGAAGCATTTTTAGCCTGGAGTTAATACGGAAGAAGTAGTTATTTTGAGGCCCTGTGTGTTTGTGTCCTTCGGCCATATCAATAACATCATCAAATGAAGTAAACAGTACTGGACTGCTTTACTTACACGTGTTTGCTTTGTTTGCAACGGCTTTGCATATTTCTGATCAGTTCAATTCATCTGACTCAGGAGGCCTTGAGTCAGATTCCTACTTTCACAAAGGCTGTTTGGAGCGTTGTGGGGCGGCGGGAATTTTCACTGTGTGTCAGTTGGGTGGCAACTTGCGTTGGAATCAAAGGTGTAACAACTATGAGATCCTACCGTGACACTAAAACCGTTAGAAACCGCTGAAGGTTTTCTGTGTCGCCCGACAGGTCCACAAAGGCTGAAATGATAGGTTTGGGAAATCCGAGACACCGAAAGGGGACTTGTACCTTGTGCTGATGACGGCTGGTACAAAGTTTCACACTGCAAGATCGTAAATCAACGCTTGAAGCGTCCATCTACCCGCGCGTAAACAACTTTTCAACAGTAAGATGAGTTCCTTTTCAGGTTCTTCTTCTTTTCAGTTTTGCTCTGTTGCTCGCTGCTGCACGAACTTGGATGCGCCACAGACAAAAAAACTTCCAACCGTGTTTTCCCAATAGTGCGCTACCAACTCTAGTCTATAGAGGTTGTAGTGAGCGAACCAATTTCTGATATCTTGGGGAACTTCGCGACCAGAAACAAAACCTCAACCGACTACGAAAAAAGAGTCTCCTTTCATCAGTAGCATCAAGTATCCCCTGCTTGCTTATCTCTACAGGCGGCGCAACACATGAATGATGCAAAACTTTCACTATCTCCCGTAATTCAGTCAGCGTGGAGGGGGATCCTTATCTTCAACAGCAGAAAGGTGAAGTGCACTTTACTGAAATACAAACTGTTTTCGGGAAAAGACAAAACACTAACGGCCACGCAAGTGTGAAACAGGCGCGTGGCAATATGTGTGTGGGGTGGGGGAGTGGGGGGTGGGGTGGGGGGGGGGAAGGAGGGGTGGGTGGGTGCTTTTTTTTGTTTTTTGTTTTTTTGTTGAGTTTCACGTCCTTTTCCACCACGTATGAGTGATATCAAAGACGGGGCATGCAACGAGAAAAAGGCCAGCACAAATATTTGGCCCCAGCCAGGAATCGAACTCACGACCACAGCATTGTAAGTTCAGCGCTCTACAATTTGACTATCCCGGCTCCCCAGGAAGAGGAGGGGGAGGGAATGAATGAATGAATGAATGAATGAATGAACTTTATTTTACAAGGATATAAGTGTTAAGCACATGTGCTTATCTTACAACTTGTCCTTGCTACAGAAAACGAAAACAGAAAAAAGAACTAAGAAGTACTACATGATCCAAACTGAAAAAAAAAAAAAAAATTAATTAAAAAAAAAAAGAGGAAAAAAGGCAAAGCTAAAAACAAACAAATAAAGGATGTTGGGGCAGCGTGGGCAGAGACAAAGAGGGAGGGGGTGTGTGGGGGGGGGGGTACTAGTAGTAAAGTTTTGTTTTCTTGTTGCAGCTTCTCTTGTAGGGTTTTTGTTGTTGTTGTTTCTCTGTTTGTTTCTTTGTTTGTTTGTTCTTGAAATGCGGATTTTGTCGTTGAAAGTCTTTTGTCACGACCCATCCTGTTCATGTAATTTAAATAACTATTGAATTGTGGAATTTCATTTTCATTTCAGTTATGATTTGGGAAGAAATTATTTAATTTACTTAACTTGTAAACGAATGGTTTTACAAGATATGCAAAAAAGGGGAAACAACTCTTTGAAAACACTCTGGCTCCCCGATGGCTCATATAATGTCCTCATGCCTTGACCACAGAGCTATAACTAGTTCTTTTCGTGTGCTCAGGAAAATATTCTCTGGCTCCCCGATGGCTCATATAATTTCCTATTGCCTTGACCACAGACCTATAACTAGTTCTTTCCGCGTGCTCAGGAAAATATTCCAATACAACAACAACAACAACGACGACGACGACGACGACGACGTACCCATAGTGACGATCTCCCACAACAGGATGCCAAACGACCACACGTCGGACTGCGTGGTGAAGACGCGATCCCGCAGCGACTCAATGGCCATCCACTTGAGCGGAAGCTTGCCGTTGGTGAGCTTCTTGTACTGGTTGTCGTTGAAGATGTCCCTGGAGAGGCCGAAGTCACAGACCTTGACCACCTTGTCGTAGTGCAGGAGAACGTTGCGGGCTGCCAGGTCGCGGTGAACGTATTTCTTCTCCGCCAGGTACTCCTGTAAAATCATCATCATCATCATCATCGCTTAGCCGCGAAACAGTCTTTGTTGCTTGCGAGGCGTTAAGCCCTAACTAACTAACTAACTAACTAACTAACTAACTTACTTATCATTATCGCATTGACATTATAGGCGCTTTCTCCACACACACACACACACACACACACACACACACACACACACACACACACACACACACACACACCAAACAACAACCAAACAAAAACCAAAACAAAAAACAAAAAACAGACAACAAACACAGGACTTCCTGCAGCGGCTCGCAACCCAATCCTGCATCCTGCAACCCTCCTAGCTTGACATACTACAAGCATCTCGAGACAATATAAACGTCTCCTACACGCAGTAAAAAACGGCCGTGTCTACAGTTAGGCGAGTCGCGCACTTACAAAACGGCGCTAAATTTCGGGGAGCCAGCGAAATGTATCGCTTTAAAGACAAGTACTAATTGCCGACCAGGTTAGGGCGGTGCACTTGAGAACGTGCAACCCGTCCCTCGTTCTCTTCTCCGTTTTGTCGGTGATGAAGCGCGCGGCGACACCGCCTGTGCATGTCTGGTGTAAAAGAAGGGGGCATCACGTGTGTTGAATGCAGCCTGACTTTACTGTCACGTGGCCAGCGGGTATGCATTGCTTAGCCCAGTTCGAGTTCATGAGCCCTCGAGAACACCAAAAATACACGTTGAGCCCGCAAACTCACTCTGTCTCCTTTGCGAACCGGCGAATTTCTGTTAAAACTTTTACCGTTTGTTAAATACAGTTTCGATAAATAAGTTTCATCATCATCATCATCATCATCTCTCTCTCTCTCTCTGGGAGCCGGGGTGGTCGAATGGTAGAGCGTTGGACTTCTAATGCTCGGGTCGTGAGTTCGATCCCGACTGGGGCCAAATATTTGTGCTGGCTTTTTCATCGTTGCCCCGTCTTTGATATCACCCTATGTGGTGGAAAAGGACGTTAAACCCCTAACACCCACCCACCTCTCTCTCTCTCTCTCTCTACTGTAGTGTTTATTAAGTCTGCCATTGCAATACTGTCACAATATATTTGCTCCACCCTGAGCATAACCATAAGCTGTGCTTGGTCACGCTCATACATAGTTACGTTTCTACAACCTATACTGCATTAAACTTGTTTAAACCAAGCAAACAAAACAAAGCAAAACAACACACAAATACACAAACAAACAAAACAAAACAAAAAAAGCCGGAATCGAACCAACGACCCAAGCTTTAACAGACCAACGATCTACCAGTGCAGTTGTACCGGTCCACTCATTTGTAAAACCGAAGGGGGAAAACCCCAAAGCAAACTGATTTTCCAAACAACAATCTAGACGACTAACCAGAGTGTACAAAACATTGCCCGTGCGTATCGGTGACAAGCAATTTTTTTTTTTTTTTTTTTTAAGCAGCTTGCAGCTTGTATCCCAGAGGACAAGACTATACTCTGCTCCAATTCAAATCCCACATTTTGACTTGTCTGCGATTGAGAGCAGATGGGAATTTGAAAAGTGCAGCTGCCGGTTGGCTGAGGTTGAAAAGTTCTAATCACGTTGATGGACCAGCCACTGACGCCAGAGGGAGCCACCTAGATTCTCAGCCAATCAGTCGACCCGGTTTTCCAAGGCCCCAGGTGGGTATTCCGTCAATCCCGATTGCTTCGCAATCAGTTAATTTCACGCACTTCCGGTGCAGGGTGACCGCAATTGACATGTGAGCAAGGGCGATAAACGATGTGGTGATTGTGTGTGTGTGCGTGTGTGTGTGTGTGTGTGTGTGTGTGTGTATGTGTGTGTGTGTGTGTGTGTGTGTGTTTGTGTGTGTGCGCGCGCGCGCATTGCCTGAGGAATCAGCATGTGTACTACATGCTCATCTATGTGCATCTGGCTGTTTGCCAGGCTGTGGCCACAAGAAACAGACCTGTACAAATTTGAGTCTTGTCGAGATTCGATCTCACGACCTCATGATTTCAGGTGCTGAGGTCGAGAGAGAGAGAGAGAGAGAGAGAGAGAGAGAGAGAGAGAGAGAGAGAGAGAGAGACTGACTGACTGACTGAAACGTTTATTTCAGGATAAAGACTTGTAGGCATGGTCTGCCTATCTTACAAGCTGTCCTGCTAATCTAGAAACACTAAAAAGTAAAGGCTAACATGACAAAAAGTATACCAGGCACAAAAGGAGTAAATCTAATAAGAAAATAGAAAAAAAATTAAACATGCAAAGATAGAAAGATGAGCAAGAAATTCTAAGGAAACACATCGGAAAATAGGTGAAGAAGTAGATAGCATGGTGTTTGAAATTGTAGTATACGACTTAACTTGTAAAAAGGTAACATGTCATAGTGCCATCTGATAACGAGTAGTTTAGCATGGTTCGGATATTGTTCATGGACCTATGAATGAAGCTTCGGGGTACATTTTAAGTATGCTGGCAACTGGTTCCATGAAAGTGACCCAGAGAATGAGAGGCTTGTTTTAAAAATGTCCAATCTAGGTAATGGTAATTGGAACAGGCCATTTCTTGCGTTGTGTCGCTGACTTGGTTGAAAGAAAGTGGTCAGATATGGAGGAGCCTTACAGTGGACTATCTTGTGCATGAAAACACATCGGTTGAACTCAAGGAACTCAAGATCCTTGGTAAGGGGGAGGAGTTCGAGCGCTTTAAGTTTTTCTTCTGTAGATAAGGGCCCAGGATGTAAAAGCTTTATACCACGTTTATAGAGAGAATTGATCTTTTTTAAGTGAAGCGAGAGAGAGAGAGAGAGAGAGAGAGAGAGAGAGAGAGAGAGAGAGAGAGAGATAGAGAGAGAGAGAACAATACTACTACTTTATTTTTCATATTTTTCAAAAAGATAAAAAGATTTTGGCGTGAAAACCGGGTGTTAAAGCTGTGCGGACATTGTGGCAGGGAAAGAGTTAATAATGTTTCACTTCCAGGCATTATAAACAGTTGCTCTGAATAAAAGGTCATCGCATCCATTAACTACACCCACTCGCATAGTCTACGTTAGTCTGCATTAGTTCGGATCCAGCCTGTCGGGGCCCAATATCTCTGTTGGCCTTTTTCTCGTTGCCCCGTCTTTGATATCACCCTTACGTGGTGGACAAGGACGTTAAACCTCAAACACTCGGCTCAGGTCTCGGTTAGCTTGTTTCGCGTCATTAATAATAATAATAATAACAATAGAATATTTACATAGCGCCTAACGTTCTCTAAGCTTTACATAAAATACATACTTATTCATATTAAGACATACGAAAACGCGAGGGTGGGTGGGGTGGGTGTTTGGGAGTTTAACGTCCTTTTCCACCACATAAGGGTGATATCAAAGACGGGGCAACGAGAAAAAAAGGACTGCACAAATATCTGGCCCCAGCCGGGATACGAAAACACGAAAGACAAAACAAACACAAGACAGGTAAAACTAACAAAACAGATAAAAACTAATAAAACGCATAACCACACACACACACACACACACACACACACACACACACACACACACACACACACACACACACACACACACGTTCTCTGCGCACACAAACACTCACACTCACAGCAGCAGAACGACAACACGGCACAGCCATGAGAGGGTGAAGAAATTATTACATTACAGAGGGTAAGTGTCGTGAAACCCGATGGCACAGAGTTGAGTAGGCCTACTTATTCACCTGACATTTTCCTGGTCTCTTGTGCGGACAGCTTCGTCAGGTTTTTACTGTAATAATTATGTGCGTGGGTTGCCGAGGCGGTTCGACAGACAGTGAAGTTCGTGCAGAAAAATAATCTGTCGCTTTTTTTCCGCGACTCGGTCTAGAACGTCGGTTTAAAGTTTCAGCACCTTTGACAGGTATACAACAAGCATGTAGAAAACTTTTCATTCAAACCCGGGTGGGTGGGTGGGTGTTTGGGGGTTTAACGTCCTTTTCCACCACATACGGGTGATATCAAAGACGGGGCAACGATGACAAAGCCAGCACAGATATTTGGCCCCAGCCGGGATACGAACTCACGACCCGAGCATTAGAAGTCCAACGCTCTACCATTCGGCCACCCCGGCTCCCCCACAAAAATGTGACGTTGGACAAAGGATGCAAACTCAGTTGTCTACGGGGCAGTATAAATCTAGGACATGCAGGAGACGCTGCACCTTCATGCTAATTTCTCGAACTCCCGATTACAAAAAAAAGCGTAGAAAACAAATAGCAGTTACAACTAGGTAACAGTCACTTGGGAGGCAATATAGCAGATGATGATGATGATGATGAGGGTGGGTGGGTGTTCGGGAGTTTAACGTCCTTTTCCACTACATACGGGTGATACCAAAGACGGGGCAACGATGAAAAAGCCAGCACAAATATTTGGCCCCAGCCGGGATTCGAACTCACGATCCGAGCATTGGAATGATGATGATGACGACGACGACGACGATGATGATAATGATGATGATGATGATGATGATAATTTGTCTGGCGCCCAACCTCCTGCTGGAGCTCTGCGCGCGGAAACCATTGTGGTGACTCTGCCTAGCGTATATTTTATGTTGTTCGAGAAGTGTACCACAATGTCATGCTGAGCAGACGACGTTACTTGGTTGCGGACCGAGGATACGGTGCCGACTGGTGGCTAGTTTTAGCGATTTGCCGAGTCCCACTCTGTTCAGCTACGCACCGTAGGTTTGAGGGAAAATTGTTATTTCTCTACTACTAAAAGCCGCACAATCATGAAAACGGTCGCGATGGTCAAATGAAACATCGTTCTATCTGGTAAACAACCTTGGAGCTTCGAAAGTGGCAGTTTTCCATCTCAAAGGTGGTACGGTTCGTATCCCCCCGCTGGGGCCAAATATCTGTGCTGGCTTTTTCATCATTGCCCCGTCTTTGATATCACCCGTATGTGGTGGAAAAGGACGTTAAACTCCCAAACACCCACCCACCCACCCTCAACGGAGGTACGAACGTAGAGACTTTAAACTCGGGAAAATAAAAACCAGTTTGATATCATTTGTCATGATAATGGGTTGGCAGACTGAGATGAAGACAACGACCTTTAAGCAATCAATCGATCATGTTCCATCAGGACAGCTTCTCTTGCACGTGCACATTTGACATGTCAGTACACATCTGTCTGGACACGAAGTTTGACATCAACGAGTCTGCACGTGTATTTGGTTCGATTTGGTGAATGGGCAGTACGTTCTGTCCGTCGATTCAGTGTTAAAGAAATTGTGTGTGTGTGTGTGTGTGTGTGTGTGTGTGTGTGTGTGTGTGTGTGTGTGTGTGTGTGTGAGAGAGAGAGAGAGAGAGTTTGGGAGTGTAACGTCCTTTTCCATCTCGGCAGGTTGATATCAATGACGGGGTAATAAGAAAAAGGCCAGAACAAATATTTGGCCCCAGACGTACATGTAATTCGAACTCACGACCCGAGCATTGAAAGTCCACCGCTCTACCATTCGGCTATCCCGGCTCCAGAGAGAGAGAGAGAGAGAGAGAGAGAGAGCCCGCCAAGTGTTACAACCATAACCACCTTCGGAAACAAAACCCGCATCGTCCCCATCACTCAGCCACAGACAGCGAAAATAAGTTTCCCTGCCACCGGAACCCCTGCACTACCGCCGGCGCGTGCTGATCTCCGAACGCCCAAACGCCCGCTACAGGACTCACAGTGTCTGTCTTCCGCACAACAAACCGCGAAAAACTGCAACTAAATCACGCAAATCCAGTGCGCCGGTACTTCAAAAAAAAAAAAAAAAAAAAGAAAAAAAAAAAGAAAGAAAAACAAAAGCTACGCCTAAGTTGCAGAAGTCCAGCTTTGCCGAGAACAGCCGTATCGGAGGGCGGACACACCACCAGCGGACGAGCCGAGCTGAGACAGGGCTGTGCCAAGTAATACAATAAACCCAACAAATATTTTTCGCCGCTTTTCCATAATCCCCGGGAATATTCTCTGGCTTTAACATCAAGATGCCAGACAGGTGAGTGTTCAGCGGCTGGAACTACGAGGTCGGACCCGTCTTGCTTGTTTTGGCGCGAACGCCAAAGCTACAGGGCCAAGGGTAGTGTCGATATACCGATAGATCACTGTCGCGAGCTCGAGACGCGTACGCCAGTGGCCTTGCTTTCAAATACGTCGTGCATGCATCTGGTAATGGTGCGAAGATTCTGAAAGTGATATTCATTGACGGGAATGGAAACCCATCTAGGAGAATGTTAAAACAGAAAGTGTAAGTGAAGGTCGGACGGAAACGGTGTTCGGTTTCCTGTTCCTGCTTCGTAAAGCCAGACTCAGGGGTTTGTGGCAGTGAGCTGAACTTCGAGATACAACGGGTCTACTTTCATAATGAAACCCTTACAACTATTCTGTCGTCTCTCTCTTTATCCCTCCACAAATTGGGGAGCCGGGATAGCTGAATGGTAGAGCGTTGGGCTTTTCAATGCTCGGGTCGTGAGTTCGGATCCTGGCTTGGGCCAAATATTTGTGCTGGCCTTTTTCTCGTTGCCCCGTCGTTGATATCACCCATACCTGGTGGAAAAGGACGTTAAACACCCAAACACCCACCCACCCACTCTCCACAAATGAGACAGCACACAGCTCGCTTCGACTGTGACGTCACCACCATCTAGTCTCAGTCACAGTTCGAAAAATTGATGGAAGAGCGTTGTTTATCTCCCGGTGTGTTGTTTTTCCATGTCTTCGGCAATATACACGTCTAACCAGCTATAAAACCTGCACACAACACGCCAAAAATGTACAACTAAACCGACGATAATCAAACTAGGCTCACGTTTCCCGGGAACTACTCTGCGGATCTGATCAACTGTTGACGTAGCGCTTCGGTTCCAGTTCGGTTGCTTCGCGTGTTTCGCGCGGCGGAGAGGCCGGTTTGGGCTGCTTCCGAGTCACGCTCGCAGTGCACCGATGGAAGACAGATCGACCTACTTGCACGTAGTGATCATCAACTGCGGCAGACATGAGATGAGAGGCGAAATCGGCATATGCAGTTTTTGAAGACAGAGCTGACTATCTGCAGAATATTTGGTCCAAGATCAAAGATGTTGCAGTCGGAGAGGCAGCCAAAATTCGTAACGTTCAGGAAGAGAAAGACCAGCTGTTTAAACCGATAAAATATATTCGGTGTTGACACCATGAAAATAAGTATAGTGGCGGTCGGTGGTCTAGTGGTTAAGAGACTTGTCACCAATGCGACAGGTCAGGTGTTCGAGTCCCACTCGGGGCAAAGAATTTTCCCCTCTCGTATTTGGACCGTTCATTCGGGCTGATCGTCGGGGGTTCTCTCCGGGTACTCCGACTTCCTCCCCCTCTGCTTCGGAAATGTTCAGCTCATCAAATTTGAAAAATAAATGCAATTCTAAATTCCGAAATTTAAATAGCTGAGCTGACCCTTCCCACCACGTGATTGTAATGTGTTTATGTCCAATGTGTGAGAGAATGCGTGTGATTCACGTGAGCGTGCGCTTTGAGCCGATTCACGAAATTGGGTAAAGCGCCTAAACAATACTCATTATTATTATTATTATTATTAAGTTATGAAGATCTGTTGCATAGAAAACCGGAAACATGAGATCCAAACATGAACGACGTCAATGTTTGCTTACAGCTGTTGCCGGCGAGACGAAACCAAAGATGAGAAGTTTAAAACAAAACTGACAAGCAACTTATCATACAGTACCAGTAAGAAACCGAAGTTGAAAAGTTTAGAAGGTTAAAACAGGTTAATCCCTGATTACAAAATACCCGAACCCAACACACGTTATTAATATTTCCGGAATACCAAATCCAACCACTAAAGGGAAAGCGCGAGCCCCCTATAGAGAGAAAGGTAGAACATCACGTCATAACAGCTCCGTGCCAATATCAACCAATCGTCACGCTCCTTACTTCGCTTCGCTTCACTAACCGGTTTCCGTTGAGCCAATAACTACTACCGTACACGTGGGGGCCATCCTCGACTGTCGGGTGGTATCATTCGGTCATGATCCGGATAATTACTCCTAATCATCCCCCCCCCCTCACCTCTTCAGTCCCCAGTCTTTTTTATGTGTACGGAGCTGGTGTAAGCACGCATGCTTGTTATCAAGGTTATCGTGGTATTAAGCAGAGCGTGAAATGAACTACTTGGCGCATTGTCCGAGCAAGCGTTTTCCGCCGCAAACTACGGAGGTACAGATGCTGTTGTTTTGGACGAATGCCCTGGCCAAGGACAACAGTTTATGTGCGCAAAACTAGCTCACTAACTTGCTCGACACTGCATGTACGCGGTGACCATAGCTTCAAGGGGAGGTCACTTGCGCCTCGTTTTGCTTTGTCTCCCCTGGCAGCCTCACCGATACATACTGACTTTGGTGCGGGGTGGGTCGGTGGGTCTTTGAGGGGTTAACATCCTTTTCCACCACATATGGGTGTCATCAAAGACGGGGCAACGAGAAAACTATCAGCACAAAATAATATTTGACCCCGGCCCGGCCGGGCATAAGGCATAAGTTTTGTCTTGGATTCAGTAACTGACAGAGAAACAGGAATTGACACTCTTACAGCATTTCAGTATTCAAGAGTCATACTTCCGTATAACATAAATGAACAGTGCCTCTGTGTGTGTGTGTGTGTGTGTGTGTGTGTGTGTGTGTGTGTGTGTGTGTGTGTGTGTGTGTGTGTGTGCGCGCGCGCGCACGATGAAACCTAACTTAGAGTTCTCACATCGTTTCAAAATTGATAGGCGTACTCAGGGGAACCCCGGGCTCATTCTGACAGGGGGAAAAATCGGAAAATCAGAGTTTAACGTCCTTTTCCACCACGTACCGCACAATTCAGAGTTCTCACATCACGATCAAAATTGGTGGCTGTACTCAGAGGGACCCTAGAGACATGGCGGGAAAAAAAATCTTGGAAAATCGGAAAGAAGAAACGGCAGCGATTGTCAAAACCAACAAAGGAGATTGGGGGGGGGGGGGGGGGGGGGATAGGGGGGGGGGGGAGGACGGAGGTAGCGTGTCCTGCATGTCGAACATTTGTTCTTTTTTTCCCTCACGAAATCGCGGACAAACAAAAACACATTAAAAGCGCCGGAAATTGGCCCAGGGCTGAGAAAATGCTTGATAAACAGTCCTGCTCGTTCCACTTTTTGTTTTTGCCTCGATGGCGGAACGGCGGAAAAAAGAAAACGTCAGAAATTGGCCTACAGGCGGAGGAATTCAGCCAAACGGCTGGGAAAACCCCCCAACTAATATCTGATATCTATAACCATGAAAACCTCTATAGTGTCCTCAAATACCGCTTGAGTGCTGAGTGTTTTCTTTAGTTTTATGCATGCGAAGGGGTGTGTGTGTGTGTGTGTGTGTGTGTGTGTGTGTGTGTGTGTGTGTGTGTGCGTGCGTGCGTGCGTGCGTGCGTGCGTGCGTGCGTGCGTGCGTGCGTGCGTGCGTGCGTGCGTGCGTGTGTGTGTGTGTGTGTGTGTGTGTGTGTGTGTGCGTGTGTGTGTCTGTGTGTGTGTCTGTGTGTGTGTGTGTGTGTGCGTGTGTGTGTGTGTGCGTGTGTGTGTGTGTGTGTGTGTGTGCGTGTGCGTGTGTGTGTGTGTAACTTCTGAAAATTATCTAATGTTAAGATTGCAGACGCAAGTTACGCAAAACACTGGGCCATGGGAAACATTCAGCGATATAGAGGGAAAATAGCATGCCACCAGAAGACCTTGTAAACAGATCATTTTGCCTGCCATTCTCCCGATCTAACCTTTAAGACACACTGAAAGCAATTTCCATAAACGAAGACCAGATTCTGCCAAATCTCGTACGAGCTCGTAGTAAACGCACTCGTAAACGTGATTTCAATATGTGTCCCTAATTCGTTGGCCACGTGTGCTCAGTCGACTCCGTAGAGTAACAAACGCGTGTTGTTAGAGAAGACACAGGGTTTACCTGTAGCGTGACCTGACAGACAAAATGACAGATCACCCCATACAACTGAGTCAACAGATGCGCCTGTCTTCATGTTGTACCCATGCCAAGCCAACTCCGCGAAGCCCCTGGGGCCATCCGCATGGGAGTGCGTTACTTTAAAACTTATCTGCCTACCGGCCCCCGTAGTACAGTGGTTAGCACTTCGGGCCATGGACCGGGAGACCCGGGTTCGAGTCCCAGCCGAGGCAAGCGGGATTTTTCCTACCTAGGTCGGCTCTTACCCAGAGCGGGTGTGCTATGGACCCAGTGGGGAGGCTGTTGCCACACAGCCGAGATTCACCCACTTCACGGGTGCGACTTTGGGGGTGCTTCCCTTGGTATGACACGTCTTATGATGTGGATGATTACACGGTCGGTACCGCAGGTGTCGTAGTTCCCGGGCCTCGTTGATGCCGGGATATTTATGACAGGAAGCGAGGAATGCGGCCCTGTCCCGCAGTCCCAAACCACACGAACCTCCATAGCATCATCTTACCATCATCCTCATCTCCATCATCATGCATAATAAAAATTTTCCCAGCTTCCGAGCCCATCGTGGATTCTACCCATGACCTGGGAGGAACACCACTGGAGTTGGCAAAGTGTTGGGGCAAGAAACAAAACAAAACATAAGAAAACAAAACAAAAAAAAAAAAACAAAAACAAAAACAAACTTATCTGCCTTTGCTTAGACCCTCCGCGTGCGTAAGAAAGACCGTGCGTAGCTTGCACGATTGTCGCGACTGTTGTTACACTACTGGAGCGCTAAGTGTGGTCGCGGCGTCACCGAGTACGCTTCTGTTGGCTCAGTGCCAGCAGTACAGACGCTGTTGCTGTCCCTGTTTCAAGTGGTGTAGATACCACAAAAAAAGCTCACATCTATGAGCCTAGAAATGGTGGCATTACTTTTATTATCCCTTTCAGGAAATTCGGGCTGCTTCCCCCGTGGGATGCGCGTCGCCGCGGTGCAGCGCTACCCAATACCTATCCTATTTTTTGGGGTCAATTTTGCTGGGGGAGGAGAGCCGGACAACCCGGAGAGAAACCCCCGATGAGCAGCTCGGTAGCCAGGAAAAACCGGTATCACATAATTATCACAAGCTCGACCTGGGCTCGAACCCACGCTTCATCGCCGTGACAGCGGTGACGGGCGTTCAGTGGCGCAGCGGCTAAGTCCGACGCGCTACCTATTAGATCACCGCTCACCCCTTAAAATACTTTAAAAAAAAAGGAAAAAAAAAAAAGGAATGGTCCACGTGTTACTACAAAATCTCGTCTCCTCCCTTCCCCTGCACTCGAGGTTTTGACGATTCCCAGCAGTTGTGATAAGGAGGGTCCTCCTATTGATAACGGTACCCTACCGATGATAAGCTCCTTGCCTATCTGCTGAACGTTCACCGCCGCTACTCCCCAGTCTCCGTAATCAAGTCATCAAAACGCAGTGTGTGGGCCGGACCTTTAAAGGGACCAGTGCTACCTTTTTTTTTAAAACCTCACAGATCGTTCTGGGCCCGTATGTAAAAGTCGAGGTTCATTTAACCCACGGCTACGGCGGGCCTAACCCAGACTAGGACAAAAGAAACCCAAATGCAAAATGAAATACAAAAGGAAGCGAAGAAAGGAAGAAAAAATCCTTCTATAACTGCTTCGGCACCTTGCTGGAATGGGCCCGCTTCCTGATATAAAACAACAACAACAACAACAACAACAACAACAACAAAAAAACAGAAAGTTTAACCCTAGAGCTAGTTTAGTTCGAGGTTAGACTCTAACCCGGGGCTAAAAGCCCTAACCTCGACTATTACATACTGGCCCAGAGCTGTTTTGTGGTATCTGTTGTCACCACTTAGACACCTGGACAGTGACAGCGTCTGTAATGCTGGCACTGGGCCATTTTAGTAGCCTGTTAAAAAAGGAATATTTAAAGGGGCTAAAAAAGGGGTATCTAAAGACGCTAATACTACCATTCTGTTTGCTCACAGTTCTGAGCTGCTTTCGTGATATATAATATCACACCACTCAGACACCTGGACAGTGGCAGCGTCTGTAATGCTGGCACTGAGCCAACACTGAGACAGAAGCGTAGTCGATGACGAGGCGACCACGATGAGCGCTCAAACAGTGTAGTAACAATCGTAGAGTTTAATGTTTGGACATTTACAAGACTCCAAGAGGATATTTTAAGCTACAAGAAGGTATTTCCAAGATTCAAGAAACAGTTTCAAGATTCAAGAAAAAAAAAAGAAGATTTTTATCAAGACTCAAGAAAACCATTTCAAGGTTCAAGATGTTTATTGTTCATATGGAGATCTGCCTTTCCTGGTGCTGATAAACTCCTATATAAGAGATAATTTTAAGATTTGTGTATATCAAATTCAAGGAAAGTATAAAAACTGGCAGAGCGTTTCCCCACGGGAGGAATGGGACTTTAAAGATTTCCGGAAAACTGGGTCATTCATCGCCAGGTCATAGGGGTCAAAGTAAATGGCTTGAAAACGAGTGGTTCAGATAACGTCATGAACCGAAATTCACAGAGCGAGTCATATTGATAAGTAATGAATGCAGACCGTATACTTCAAAGACACAAACCCATTGACAGAAATAGGATCACGACGTGGGAAACAGTTTCTGAATCAGTGAACTCTCCTCTCTATGTTTATAAACAGTATCAATACGCCCAAAATACTCATATTAACCCTCCTTCTTAAAACCTGTTTTATTACTTATTTCCGTATGCGTGTGAAAAAAACTACAAAAAAACATCAAAACAAAACAAACAAACACCCTACCCCCACCCTCCCCCGAAACAAAACAAAACAACACCCCCCTCCCAAAAAACAACAACAAAAAACAACCAACAACAACAAAACAAACAAATAAACAAACAACAAGAACAAACCCCCACTGAGTACACAGTCAACATGTGAGCGCATTCTTATTCATGTCAAAAAGCAAAGCAAAGCAAAGAAAAAAAAAATAAACCCACCCAAAAAACAACGACAGACTATTTGGTTCTTTTTATGAAATGAAAAAGAGAAAAAGGAAACAACTTATCCGGCTTGAACATTAAAAATATTAATGCTCGCATAGTCAGTATTAATGATATTTTCACGCCTTTTAGACGTTATCCAAGTAAAACTACCTGACACCACCTGAAAACAATTAGTGAATATTAGGCACTTTTGGTGAAAGAGTAAGTAAGTTATTTAGGGCTTAACGCCGCGCAAGCACCAAAGACTGTTTCGCGGTTTAATCAAGGTCCTTCTTCGCCAGACTAAAATCAAAAGGAAGACAATACAAGAAGGTGTCTAGTGAAATACTCAAAAGAAGAAGCGGAAAAAGAAGGAGAATGAAAAAGAAGACGAAGTTATTCCTGACTGTACAAAAACAGGCCAATTCTCAAGCCGTGGCAAAACCCAACAAACATCTATTTTCACACCCGGCTCAGCCTTCGACAAGAGATCCAGCTCTGACTATCTGACACCAACTTGGAGCCGGGGATCGAGAAACGTCATTCTGTTTTGCAACATTTGTAACACCATTCGCATCAGACACTCGCCTCTGGGTCACCCTGGGCACTGACAATTTACGAGGCCCCTGGTGTACGTACGCAGAATTCTATCGATTGTGGAGAAAGGACGTAAGCGCTCATGGACCTGATACAGGCACTTAGGCCCTTCTTCCAGGTGACAGCAGTATTCGTGTACCCGATAAATACAAACGGTTGGTGCCTAGCATCTCTTTGAATCTCCTTCCTCGTGTGCCAGACCGCGGGAGTCTGGAGATGGCCATCAGCCCCGTTATCAGCACACACGTACACTACCACTTGCCAGCCGGCTATTCGTCAAACTAGAGCCGCTGTTGAGACCCGAGTGTGTCAGGGGGCCGAATGGAAACGTGGTACGAATGGATATATGAAGTGAGTAACCGTTAATCGAATGGACTTACCGAATGTCAGTGAAGCCCATTACTGACAACTTGATTAGAAACTACGAAAGATCATTAATATTTTGTGACCCTCCACCACAAAATGAGTCGTTTTGAACAAATGGCACAAGACTGTGAAGACTCATTTCGTAGTGGAGGGTCACAATTTTTCAGAAAGTCAGAGTATGACCTCGCACTGATACATATACACAGTCCAAACTAATCACGTGACTGTCTCCTGTCACTGACGCATTTCCGCGTCAGTATTGCTGAATAACTGATCGTCAGTACCACGAGGCTGTTCATTAAAAACGTATTCTCTGGACTCATAATCTGTCCAATTCTTCTGCAATCGTTTTGGAAATCCCCCTCCAGACGACATTTCTTGCAAAACAAAACACTGCTCTTTGCCTTAGTGACAGCCCTAGTCAGTACAGCAAATGAACGTAACCGTTCGGGTCAAATACGTGTATCGTGCGTCATATCGATTCTAGCCCTTCTAGCGACCTGTTTGGGACAGAAGCCACTGTCACTGTGGGTCTTCACACACAGTTCACGGGTTACACGTCACTAATAGTTTCCGGGGTATGTACATGTAGCAACAAATCCGCTAAATATAGTACAGAATTTTATTTTTATTTTTGTGTTCAGAGTAAAAAGTGGCAATCCGGTCTGGCGGGGCTGTTTGTTGGCGTTGTGAATAGGTTTCATGCCAAGTCAGTAATACTAGTAAAAAAAAAAATAAAAAAAAATGAGCCTGGAATGTGGACTATTTGTATTCATGCGCGGCTGGCACAAGAGCTAGCATTACAAAACAAAGTGATATACTGGAATTTGCTGAAATTTACCCTACAAAAAAGTTTTTTGCTGCTGGATTTTTGTGATTTTTTTTGTTGCGAATTTTAAAAACATTTCTAGAGTGTCACGCGCAGACGTGTGTGTGATAGGAATATACAGCACTTTGAAATCGGCATCTGTACTATGTAGCCTAAAGTCTGCGCATCCCCTGTTACACACTACTGACTCCAGGCATCTCCAGCGCAGCCAGCAATGCACTGACTATCCAGGGCAGACGAGCATCAAGACACCCCGCCCTGGAGAAGCCCGGCCGATAAGGAAGAAATGTGTGTTGTCAGCTCTAAGTGCTTGGCCAATGTACAGCGTGATAATGTTTGATAGACTATCTGGCCTGATAATGCCTGACGCCATAGACCAGAAGCGAGGCAGGGTTTCAGACGCGGTTTAGACGCTTCTGATTAGATGTTCAAAGAAAATTAATGCCTTCTGGTAATTCTTTGGGGGAAGGAACTTCTGTGCGCACTGGAGGAAAAGACGACCTTCTCTGTTTCTTGTTTCAAAACCCAGCTTTGTACTGCTATCATGCTATCAGGCTTGGTAATCTGTAAGGTTGTATAAACACAAACTATCTGTTTTTGAAACTGCCAAGAAGCGGAGCGATCTCTAAAACAGTTGAACTGCACCGTTAGCGGAGCCAGACAGGAAGTTCTGTACTAACGCATTACCTGTGTCTTGTTACTGGCATTTCACCAGTCCAGACACCAAAAGGTAAAACAAACAACAAACAAACAAACAACAACAACACAAGCAACAACAGAATATCAACAGCTACAAAATCCACAAACAAACAAACAAACAAACAAACAAACAAACAAACAAACAATTCTAAATAAAACGCTTACCATTGCCATGGCGACCTGGCGGGCAAAAGACAGCATGTCCGTCGGAGTAATGACGCCATTTTCTATCCCGCCACAGTCTTGTAGCATGGAGTACTGGATCTCACTGGGACCGTTAGACCGTTTCTGCAAATCCCCCTCCAGACGACATTTCCTGCAGAACACACACAAATAATCATGCTGAATAATAATAATAATAATAATAATAATATAAGCAGAAGCTTAACTTTATTACCACATGTGTAAACATTAGGAATTCGTTGTGGTTTGAGAGAGCTGCTTTGCAATTACTCACACATGCATGCTGCAACTTATTATAAATTTTAATAATGATAACAACAACAACAAATAACAACAACAACAACAACAACAACAAATAATAATAATAATAATTAGAGGAGGAGGAGAAGGATGTCTTATAGCGGGCTGAAAAACTCCATAC
>JACVVK020000010.1:1797500-1842500 GCA_018292915.2 Batillaria attramentaria
GATCCTCTGACGTTGCCCAAAGCTAAGCAAATCAGCCCACACTCACCCCAAAGACACTCGCCCAGCCAAGCAGCCAAAGACACATGCCAGGAACAACTTGTCCTTAAGGGCCAAAAGCCATAGGACGTAAAGCAAGCTAATGATGATGATGATGGTAATTGTCGTCTGCTCAGTTCGCGGTACACTTCTATGCGCCGCCCAGAGTCACCAACATGGTGTCAGATGCTATACTGTGACCCAAGTGACTGAATCTGCGTCAGCCCATTCGACGAAACGTTTTCATACATGCTGTTGCATGTCTGTTATACGTACTGAGACTTTAAATGAAATGAAAATCATTGTAAATAATAAATTTTGTATAAGGACTTTCATCTCCTCACTCAACACACTGGCGGTCGTGTTATGTGTATCGTTTAAGCTACTAGTATACACATTTTTAATGTATATTCACATCATGTTTTAAGCTGGACATATTTTATATTTTAAAGGACCTGGCAGTAAGGGGCTCTGTAAAGCCGCGAAATAGTCTTTGTTGCTTGCGCGGCGTTAAGCCCTAAATAACTAAGTGTTATGTGTAGCAGACGATCTGCTTAGCGGTTAACGGGAGTTGTCTCCCCTGCCAGAGGGCACATGTACCCAGACACAATGACTGGGAAGCGTCTTCTCTCGCTGTAGTATTTTTGCAGACTAAGTTTTGCCTGTAATACTGCCATGCTGTTTTTGACCCCACCTTTATTGTAGGAGAATTTTTTTTTTGCTTTCTATTTCTGGTTTCATCCAGTATTTGCTATGATATGCTATGAATAACAATCGTCATTTAAATAATAATAATAATAATAATAATAATGAGTATTGTATAGGCGCTTTACCCAATTTCCTGAATCGGCTCAAAGCGCCGCGAACTGAACCCAACACGCACGCTCACGTGAATCACACGCATTCTCTCACACACTTGACATAAACACATCACAATCACGTGGTGCGAAGGTTCAGCTCAGCTATTTAAATTTCGGGATTTAGAATTGCATTTATTTTTCAAATTGTGTGGGCTGAACATTTCCAAAGCAAATAAATGACATTTGCGCACCAGCCCGGCGGTCGTCTCAGTCATTGTTCCGTCCCACAATCAATGAATTTCAGCCTTTACGGTAAAGGGTCGCCTACACAAAAGCTCTACTTATCACTACGGTACACTTCAGTCCACGACATTTGAAAAATAAATGCGGCAATTCTAAATTCCGAAACTTAAATAGCTGAGCTGACCCTTCGCACCACGTGACTGTAATATGTTTATGTCCAGTGTGTGCGTGTGATTCACGTGAGCCTGCGTGTTGGGTTCAGTTCGCGGCGCTTTGAGCCGATTCATGAAACTGGGTAAAAGCGCCTATACAATACTCATTTTTATTATTATTATTTTGCGCGTTTAGGCGCATCGTGTCACAAGCGCAACTATTACAACAACAACAACAACAACAACAACAACAACAACAATGACCGTGTCTTCTGTGAAGCCTTGTAATTTTGGAACGTACGCATTTAAAGAAAGGTACGGAGGAAGTAAGGGGGAAGTTGAATAACTCTCGAAAACTGGGTGAAGAGTAGTCTCCCCGGAACCTCCTGTTTAGATATTTTCACGGATATCGGCGCCTCTCTCTCGTGAATTCGCTACACACTTGGTTCCAGCGGTGTCTGGCTTTATCGCGGCAGCCACACGTGTGAAATAAACGCTTTTGCCGTGATTTCAACCATAAGCATACTTTGAAAGATTTTGTTTTCTTCTCCGGCTCCTCGGGTTGAAGTTTGGCTCCGTTTGTATCAGTGTGTGCGCAGGAAAAACGAAATAACACCAAAACAATTCTGGGTTAGAGGTTACTTTTGTAAGAAAAGTTTTGGGGAAAAGAGTTGTTTCAGTTGTCAGTGGCCATAGAAAAAGTTTGAACTTTAAGGGTGAGACAACCTTTTAAGATTATGTCAGAACCTCTTATGTTGAAGGGGGGAGAGGGGGGTGGGGGGGGGGAGGATTGGGAGTGGGGTGTGTGTGTGGGGGGGGGGAGGGGGGCTGAATAAAGGAGTAACAATAAAGGGGTAACAACAACAACAACAACAACAACAACAAGACGCGAATCACCAAGGTCCCTAGGGTTGTGGAGAAGGGGCTACCATGGAGGATTTGGTTCGGAAACTAAAAATCGTAATACATAAAGTCTGGTCACACCTGATCCAAATACGTGTACTACCCAGATCAGCCAGATAAGCGATGTCGCTACACCAACCACCCGTTACAGAGATAATTATTTCAATTTTTTTTTTTGGCTGTCCCAACTCTTTGCCAGCTCCAGTGGTGTTCCTCCCAGGTCATGGGTGGAACCCACGGAGGACTCGGAAGCTGGGACAATTTTTTTTTTATTATGCATGATGATGGAGATGAGGATGATAGTAAGATGATGCTACGGAGGTCCATGTGGTTTGGGACTGCGGGACAGGGCCGCATTCCACGCTTCCTGTCATAAATATCCCGGCATTAACCAGGCCCGGGAACTACGGCACCTGCGGTGCCGGCCGTGTAATCATCCACATCATAAGACGTGTCATACCAAGGGAAGCACCCCCAAAGTCGCACCCGTGAAGTGGGTGAATCTCGGCTGTGTGGCAACAGCCTCCCCACTGGGCCCATAGCACACCCGCTCTGGGTAGGAGCCGATCTAGGTAGGAAAAATCCCGCTTGCCTCGGCTGGGACTCGAACAAGGGTCTCCCGGTCCATAGTCCAAAGTGCTAACCACTACACTACGGGGGCCGGTGAGATAATGATTTCGCTGAAGCTACAAGATCAGCAGAGCAAGAAAAAAAAAATGCGTTATGATTTCCATAACTAGCCGAGAAGGATGCAGATGCAACACATACCAGCCATCAGCTGCCGAGATCACAGAAAAATAGTGTATTGTTTTGACTGAGTTCTCCTGCCCCCGTAGTTCCGCGGGAGGGGGGGGGGATATGTATGACGTGCACGTGTCGGGTACGATGCACAGAGCAAGGGTACGATATGCTCAACGGAGTGAGTGGATTTCGGGTGAATAACTCTTGAAACGGCCATGCATGCAAATATCGAAATTTTGCTGGAAAACTTTAGATCACTAGAAGCCCCATCAAGCCACCATTATGCAATCTGCAGAGGCCTGGGGAGGCGGGATTAGCCGAATGGTAGAGCGTTGGACTTTCAATGCTCGGGTCGTGAGTTCGAATCCCGACTGGGGGTGGGGGGGGGGGGTAAGATCCTTTTTCCACCACATATGGGTGACATCAAAACGGGGCAACGAGAAATAGACCAGCACAAATATCTGGCCCCAGCAAGGGTTCGAATCAGTTCACGACCCGAGCATTAAAAGTCCAACGCTCTACCGCCCGCGTTTCCCGGCTCCCCACAAGAAGAAGAAGAAGAACAACAACAACAACAAAAACAACAAGAAGAAGAGTTTTGCCAGCAGACCCCAAGCACTGAAGACATTTTTCAGTCACTGACGAAATGAAAAAGCCTACACACACACACACACACACACACACACACACACACACACACACACACACACACACACACACACACACACACACACACACACACACACCATGAAGACCTAACTCCAGGTTAAAGCTGCTTCTGTGTGTTCAGTGAGAGTCACGAATCAGGGGCATACACGGTGCATCTGTCTCCCACACAATCACCCTCGTCAGTCAGGGGCGATCAGTGGCGCTCTGCCCACTCCTGCCAAGGCCCGTAATCAAACACAGGGGGCAGAGCAAGCGAATCCGGGGCAGGAATCTATCACTTGTGCGTGATGCATCATAAACGGCTATGTGCTTCGTGTGCTTTGTTTGCATGTTTCCGACAGCTAGACACACAAACACACACCGTGTAGAACAGGTACGGAACCGCGGTATGGAACCGCTGACACCTCGTGTCCGTAATGCAGGTTAGCGAGACACGTGTTCTGGTGGGCGTCACTGTGGACGGATGGTGGGTGAATGTGTACACCGGAATTGGTGCATAGGGTTTCTATACGCTTATGCGTAGGACCGGAGCCGGGACCAGGACACGCCAAGAAAGAACTGACAAAGCAAAATGGGAAGCCATGCCGAACGTCTGATCGTCTCCAACCCCCCCCCCCCCCCCCCGCGTCTTCCCCCCCCCCGAAAAAAATAAAAAATAACAAATATATATAAAAATAGAATTTTAAAAAAAGTTGGAGAGCCATCAAAAACCCTGGTAACCGTGTAAAATCTTATGTAAAACCTTATGAAGGATTTTGTTTGTAGTGTAGCATATTTCTATAGAGGTATTAATTCACATTTGGTGGTCTGTTTCGCGCCAAAGAATTCGTGCAGTATAATCATGGTTGTATTCAAATACAAAAAAAAAACGATCTATTTGTTGAACCGGAAATGTAATCCTGTACTGAGCTGTTTGCTCGGCATTTCAGTGGTATTTTGTAAGGCCGGATGACCACAAGAAAACAGCAAGCACAATATGGAAATTGAAATAAAAGGTTCGTTTTAGTAAAAACACACAAAACCTCTTTTCAGACTAGTGTACTAGCAAGAGACTCAGTTGGAACCGTGCCCAAAGTTTCAGTCCTGCTTTTGTTCCACCTGCTTTTTCTTGATTTATGGAGCAGAAGAGTGTGGGTCAGGGGAGAGAAATGTGTTATCAGCACCGGGGCGTCACAATGGAATCAATTAGACGGGACTGCACCGTGAAAAGCACCGCGATTGGCGCATGTGATGACATCGCTAGTCACTACAACTACCTCAGGCTGTCGCTGATTGGCGGAGAGAATGCCGAGTCAGTGCCGGCTAAGACTGAGGCTGGTGTGTGTGTGTGTGTGTATGCCGTGTGTGTGTGTGTGTGTGTGTGTGTGTGTGTGTGTGTGTGTGTGTGTGTGTGTGTGTGTGTGTGTGTGTGTGATCTACTAGTAGCTTTAGTAATGTGTTCTGCGAATTCGCTTGACCAGCGTAGAAAATAATGTTTGAATTACAGGCTGAAACAGCTAAAATTATCAGGGTGAAGATCTTAACTATGCTGGATATGATAAAACTATACTTAGTTTCAACAGGTACAGACCTGAGATTGGATGCCCGTGGTCCCAAACCTAGCACAAACTACATTACCGATGGACCACTTTTATGCTGGCATAGTTTCCCGGCTTCAACTTTTTTGAGCGCACCATGCCCGCCGCCGGGTAGCTACAGCTTTCCGCGGCTACCGTAGCAAAGCCAGCATTGGCAAAAGTTTGGCACAAAACAGTTTTCATGGTGTATTTAGATTCTCAGTGTGTGTGTGTGTGTGTGTGTGTGTGTGTGTGTGTGTGTGTGTGTGTGTGTGTGTGTGTGTGTGTGTGTGTGTGTGTGTGTGTGTTTTGTAACAGTCTGTATATATGTCACGTGTACATGTAGTGTAACTGTTAGTATCTATGAATGCCGTATGTCTGTCAGTGTCTTGTATGTAAAAGTATGTCTTGTGTAAAATGCAAAAACAATAATAACAACAACAACAACAACAACAACAACAAAATTCTCAATCATCTGCAGACGTAACCTACGTTTGACTTTGAGATTACGATGTCTAGTAGGGGAAGACCTACAAACGGCGCACGTTTGTGTCGAGGTAACAGTCAGTATACAAACATTTCTCGTTGCTCATTGTTTATCTTCACTCCCCCTCCCCCCCCCCTCCCGAACATGCCCCCTCCCAAAAACACAAGCCATCTGTTGACAGTTGTCTCTTCGCACATGCCGCGTCCTGGCAAAACTAATGGCGAACGTTTACAGCGCTCTTCTTCACAGCTATACTTTTCACGTTTATGTGTTCCCCCAAACTCCCCCAAATACCTTTTGTCTTTTTTCAAGGCTGCGTCTGCCGTAACTTATCTTCCTCCTCGCCCGTCTCGTTGCATTGCGCTGTCTTACCCCCTATTTCTGTCATTAAGGGGCCACCAATCATCCTCGGGACAAGGGAGAGCATGTGGCGCCGTCAGATGGCAGCACCTTGGACGACCCCATGCTGTCTTCTGGTCCAAACAACAGGGTCATAACCCTAATGGGTTTTCAACGTTAGCGCGAGATCCCGGACAGCACGGTAAATAACGATATTGCACGAGGAGACGATGACCCCATAGAAACGTGGGGCGGTCGGTGGTCTAGTGGTTAAGAGACTTGTCACCAATGCGAGAGGTGGGGGGGGGGGGGTTCGAGTCCCACTCGGGGCAAAGAATTTTTCCTTCTCGTATGTGGCACCGTTCATTCGGGCCGATCGTCGGGGGTTCTCTCCGGGTACTCCGGCTTCCTCCCCCTCTGCTTTGGAAATGTTCAGCCCACCAAATCTGAAAAATAAATGTAATTCTAAATTCCGAAATTTAAATAGCTGAGCTGACCCTTCGTACCATGTGATTGTAATATGTTTATGTCCAGTGTGTGGGAGAATGCGTGTGATTCACGTGAGCGTGCGTGTTGGGTTCAGTTCGCGGCGCTTTGAGCCGATTCGTGAAACTGGGTAAAGCGCCTATACAATACTCATTATTATTATCAATACGACAAGAGTTCGTGTTTAAAGCAATTGAGATACATGTATTGAACCGCCAAATGGTTTTTACTGGATGATAATCGTATTGGAATACGGCTCTGTTGGAAAATGGATGGGACTAAATAATAAATAGGCAATAAATCGGTTAAATAGAACTGTGCAAGATGACGCAACAGCAGACAATACCGATGTGTTCCTTAGTACGGACAATGAAAAATTCTTCATGCTCAATAAAAAAAAAAAGAGAGAGATGATGATGAAACGTTTTTTATTCAGGATAGAGCATTTAGGCATTGCTGCCTATCTTACATGCTGTCCTGCTATTCTACATTAAAGAGAGAGAGAGAGAGAGAGAGAGAAAAAAAAGGACTAAGTTGGACAACGTAACAAAACAAATGTTTCAATTACTGCCTGAAACAGCTGAAATTATCTGGTGTGACGATTTTGACTATGCGTGATATGATAAAAACTGTGTTTAGCTACAGGCCTGAGATTCGGTGCCCGTAGTACCAAACCTAGCACAACTACGATGTGAGGACTCTTGTGGACAAGGGCAGTCTGGCCGAACGGCTCAACAGAATCTGCACATGCACCCTTTCCATGAAGAGATCTCGACTTTCATGATACAGAAAACAGCATTCAGAAACGCTTGTAAAAAATTTGAAGACGGTCGTACTAAATCAATACCTCACAAAATTAATAATAATAATAATAATAATGAGCACTGTTTAGGCTCTTTCCCCAATTTCATGAATCAGCTCAAAGCTGAACCCAACACGCACGCTCATGTGAATCACACGCATTCTCTTACACACTACAATCAACAATAAACACATTACAATCGCGTGGTGCGAAGGGTCAGCCGAGCTATTTAAATTTCGGAATTTAGAATTGCATTTATTTTTCACATTTGGTAGGCTGAACATTTCCAAAGCAGGACAAGGACAAGTATTCACACAAAAAACCCGTCAGTTCAGTTGGCGTTTTTCGTCCACAGAAGGAATGGTACGAAGAGGCTCTAACATTTCCAAACTCCCCGGAAAACCAAACAAACAAAAAGAAAGCAGCTGATGAGAAGACACGCGCGGGACCGGGACAAAAACTCAAAGCAACAGTTATTGGCGCTAATCTCACTTTACACACGTACAACATTTTCACACAAATACTGGGGCCCTGCCAACGGTTGTTTCTGGCACCAAAGTCTCCCTATATATACCTCTACCTCCTCCCCCCTCCCCTCACCACGCTCACACCTTGCCTCCTCCCCCCCCCCTCCCAGCCTCCCCTCCCCTCTCCCGACACCTCTTTCCCCGGCAGGCAAGTCGTCTTTAAAAATGTGCTAAATGAGTGCGAAGAATGCCCCCTGTTAGAGTCCTTTTGTTTTTTCCCGCTCTTCTGTATATTCAGACAGCTCCAGTTGTCAGTGAGTGTAGGTAGCCACATCGCCCTACATCTAGATCGTGTTGCTTGTAACGAGTGTGACTAAGGGGTGGAAGGTTATTTTTGTTGAAGAGGTGGGGAGTGAAGAGCGAGCCCAGATGCAGATAGAGGTAGACTAGGTAAGAGAGGGGAGTGCGTATCGATAGAACTACGTGTCGGAGGCACTACGCAGCGGCATCAGAATTTGGTAGCGCTAGACTTCAGTTCGAATAGTTCAGTTCAAATGATAATATGAAATAAAAATAGCAAGTAACATCGCGCAAGCCACAAAAAAATAATTCGGGGCTATGTGTGCCTGCAAAGATGGGATACACCTGGAGACAATTGGAGCAAATGGCCCAGGACAGAGGACCCTGGCGGATTGTTGTAGGCGGCCTGTACCCAGTAGGGGGTGACGGGCCTAAGTAAGTAAGTAAGTAAGTAAGTATGTGTGCCCGCACTACATGAAAACAACAACAACAACAACAACAACAAAATGTAACGTTGGACAACTGATGTAAACTGGCGTACGGGGCAGTATAAACCTAGGACATGCCGGAGACGCTGCACCTTCATGCTAATTTATCGAGCTCCCGATTAAAAAAACAAGCGTAGTTCTAACAAAAATAGCAATTACAACTAGGTAAACAAACATAAATACTAGGCGCATATACAGCAAATATTGCAACTTGTCATCTCCTTGGCGCAAAAAACTAAACAAAACAAAACAGTTCGCAGCACATGCCCAACATTACTTATTCCTAACCACTGCTACTGCAGACGTGAGTGGGAGGTTAAAACAGTAGAAATATAGATGGAAGGGCCGAACTTAGACATCAGAAGAGAGGTGGGGTGGGTGAGTGTTTGGGGGTTTAACGTCCTTTTCCACCGCGTACGGGTGATATCAAAGACGGGGCAACGATGAAAAAGACAGCACAAATATTTGGCTCCAGCCAGGATACGAAATCAGACGAGAGACAAATAGTGTTCGATGTCGATAGCACTCAATAGAAATACACGTATGAATCATAGGACATGTCGTTGGTGCTATTATCTTTGAGCAGCAGACACAAGTGCTGTTTTAGCTGCTGAGTCACAAACGCACGAAAGTGTAACGATAGCACTTAGTGTTATCAAGCCCGAATGGATCACCGGGTGCGTAGTGCCAGTGGTATGTCGTACTATTAGGATTCACCCCTTGTAAGGAGACTATTGTAAAACACAGCACTGGCCAGCCAGCTTCTTTGTCTCCAGGCTGCAGGCTTTTGTGTGGTAACAAAAAAAGATGAAACAGAAAAGAAACGACCAAAAAGAAAACACTGCAAAAGTGTGACGCGAATAGCTCCTTCCCTTGTCTTTGTTCCCCTCCCCCCCCCCCCCAACCCCTTCACCTTCCAGTCCTCCCCAGGCGCTTCACACTTTTCAGTTTGTCTTTAGCGAGGTATACCATGATTTTTTTTCTTTTTCTTTCTCTTTTTATTGTTTTCTTTGAGACTGCCGCCTGAAAAGCTTGGAGGGGGTAATTACTTCATGCCAGGTTAGGTAATGAGGGGCAGAAAGTGTGCAATAAGCAAACTGAACTCAAATCAACTGAGTTGTTTTGACGATTTTGCAAACTGCTTCAAACACAGGTTTCATGCAGAGTGCTAGATCAAGGGCTTGCGCGGACAAACATCTGCTAATGAGTTTGTCGTGTTGACAATGAGAGAGGAGGGGGAATGGTAATGAACGAAACAAATGGCTGAAGATCAATTTTAGTGTTTACCAGCGACACCCAAAAACGCTTAGAAAAGTCGAGAAAATACAAGAAAAGTGATGCATGTAGGTTTCCTATACTTTCCTTAAAGTGTAGAAATTTGTGAAATGTTGTTCTAGCGACGAACTGATGTGAATTTTGGAAACGAACCAGAACAGCGCTACAGCGTGCAGTGATCGCTTGTGCTACCCATGCACGCCGAACTGCGAAGTCGGTGCTCCGTTAGGCATTCGCCAAACTGCGAAACCGGTGCTGTAAGTGCTAAAAGGGGTATTGCTGCCATCTGTATGCAAACAGACCGCTCGCCCAAAGTGTTAAGAACACTGTATCGCATTAAGAGCTGTACTAATCATCAAGATAGCGTATTTCGAGCGTACAGGCGCACTCACCAGCGATTCTGTTTTTCAGAACATAAGCTGGCCTAGGAAAGATGGAATAAGTTAACCATTTTTAATTAATGAATATCTTGAGGGCCGAGAAACTGAACCGGACTATGTAAATGTGCCCAAGTCCAATGACAGCATGAAACAAACAAGACATGAAAAAAAGGAGAGAGAGAGAGAGAGAGAGAGAGAGAGAGAGAGAGAGAGAGAGGCGGGGGGGGGGGGGGGCATTTTTCAGCCAGCGGACTTACTTGAGGAAGTTCTGGAGGTTTCCATAAGGCACATACTCCATAACCAGGGCGATGGGCTCACTGATGGTACAGGCTCCTATAAGGCAGACGATGTTGGGGTGGGTTCCCAGTCTCTTCATCAGGTTGATCTCAGCCACCAGGTCCTCTTTGTACGACACTGGCGCCCCCTCTATCGGACAGACAGACAGACAGACAGGAGATTAAAAATGAGTCAAGGTTTATTAGTATCTCCGTAGCACGAACATTTGTTTTGTACAGTAGGTCACACGAATGTAAATTACCTCCAAAAATATGCCCCCGGCTATGGCCAAATATTTTTCTCGTTGCCCCGTCTTTGACATCACCCTTACGTGATAGAAAAGGGCGCCTAACTCCCAAGAACCCACCCACCCCACCCACCTAAAAAATATTCGGGTGTGGTAGGCGTTTGAGGTTATTAAAAAAAATTCCACAGCATTAGCAACAATTTGTGACAACAACAAAAACTACAACAGCACCAACAACCAAAACGTACAACAAAAATGTCAAAGAAGCTGAATTTGCCAAAAGCTTTGGTAAACTCTTTGATGCCATCAGCAAAAGCTGTTAATTCCTTTTTTGTTCAAACGGGAGATATTACTCGTTTGATTACTGATACTCGGATTTGTTTGTTGTTGCTGTTGCTTTTTTGCGGGAGGGAGGGAGGGGTGGGAAAGGCTTAGGGTTTGGTTTGATAGATTAACACGTGCCAGACAGACCAGGCTACGCAAACACCTCGAAGATAGAGTTTCATGATTGTGGGCAGGAACAAAAAAAAAGTCCAGATATTCTGGAAACGCAACCGCTTCATAAAAATCATTTCTGCATCATCACTTCTACCAGACTGTCTCTGTGCCATGTATTGACGTACTGACTGAGTCCTGTCTCGGCTTGAATAAACGTCTGTCAAGTTTAAGACTCAGCCCGCAAGTATTCCGTCCACACATCGTTGTTTATCGTGTGTGTCAGTCTGTATCATGTCAGTTCATAGCCAGCAAAAGCGAGAGCGTGTTAATGTTGTCCTAGGCTCAAAGACGATCTCTCACAACATTTTCACGCCGAATTTTCGTATCGGCATCGCTTGAAAGGCGATATGTAGCACATGGTTCGCCTTCGCCTGATACCGCGTATTCTCTATGGAGGACAAAAAACGAGAAATCGGCGGAGATACTCGACGGAAAACATCTCCTAGCCTTCACTGCGGGCATCAACACAAACAATGTTTTGCACCTGTACTGAAATCCTCATAGCTCTGTCGTTAGTGGGTTAACGTTCTGACTTTGATCTTTTACTGGAGGGCCGTGGCAGACTCTTGACTCACTCTTGTCTGAGTTCAAGACAAGGCACAGATTTTCGATAGGCTATGCTAGGCATCGAAGGACACTTGAAAAGGTATGCAGTGCATGGAGAATCAGTTGGATGTTATTTGACAGATGAAACACTGTGAAGGCGGAACAAGGAAAAGCAGAACACCTTGCATGGTGGCGAAAGTCGACTGACCCTAGAAAAAATCAGCAAAATAAGTTTGGATGACGGCCTATGCAGACAGTGCGTAGAGTTTCGATGGACAATGCAAAGAATCGCCGGATGCTTGAAAGAGAATGCATGGCGGTATGGAGATTTCACGGAGAAAGTTGATGATTATACAGTATCGGCGGAGAAGGAGGGTGGGTGGGTGTTTGGGAGTTTAACGTCCTTTTCCACCATGTATGTGTGATATCAAGACGGGGAAATGAGAAAAGGCCAGTACAAATATTTGGCTCCAGCCGGGATTCGAAATCACGACCCGAGCATTGGCTCTTCTCGGCGGAGAAGGAAATGCCAAAAAACATCAAGGCACCGTACTCTTTAAACACAATAAACGTTAAAAAAATTCACGTGAGAAAGAGAGAGAGAAAGCAAGAACTTATACGGTAACCTGGCATTAGGAACTACCCCGACTATCTTTATTTTGATGTGGCAGTGAGCATAATCCGTTCAGGTATGTATGTTCCCTCCTACGAGGGTAGATTTCCGGTGGGTAAGTATGCAGTCGGTCCGAGATGGCCCTTCACAAACCTGCCGGACTTCATTCCTAAAAACCACCTGCACATCTGAATGCCTGGGCAAGCTCTTACCCCCCCCCCCTCCCCTCGAACGTGTAGAGAAGAATATCCCCAAGACCGAAACGCCGGCTGGAATGCGGTGTACAGGTGGGACCCATCCTGCCAGTCACGTCTACCTGCTCCCCAGACCCCGCTCTGCTGTTGTCTCACACAACACGTCTCCCGTTTTCATCCCTCTCGCTGCCGACTCCTCCATCCAGTGACAAACCTCTAAATGGCCGGACAATGCCGGATAGATACAGGTGACGTCTACCTCTAACGGCGGCCCCATTGTTGCCCGAGGGGCCCCCGAGAAAGCCGTGTGTATACCCTCGTCCGTCCCTCGTTTGATCCCGTTGCCAAAAATCACTGGGAGCTGGGTGGCGTTCGGGGAGCCTCGCATCCCTCACGTGGATTCTTCTCTGGGTGTTCAGGGGGATCTGAATCGCTGACGGTGCTGTTGTGGAGAAGCTGGGAAATACTGGAAGGGGAGGGTGGGGCAGAGAGAGGCACACTGTCTGTTTTCAAGAGCAATTTTAAAACTTTTTTTTTTTTTTTTTGCAAAGCCTTCCAGTAATTTCCTCAAACGCGTGTTGGTCTTTGTTGCTTAAGCGGCGTGAGGCCACAAATAACTAACTCCAGTAATTTCCTGTTTAACTTGTCAGTTTCACCAGTGTATGTGGGTGGGTGGGTGTTTGGGAGTTTAACCGTCCTTTTCCACCACGTAAGGGTGATATCAAAGACGGGGCAACGATGAAAAAGCCAGCACAAATATTTAGCCCCAGACGGGATCACCAGTGTATGTCCGCCGTTCATCGTTGTATAATGTGCGTGAGTATGAGTCGGTGAGTGATAGGCGCATTGAGTTTTATTTAAAGAAATGCGCCCTACAAATACCATTTATTATTATTATTTCCACTTTTTCTGGTGCGGGGGAGAGGGTGGGGGAGCTTTTAATTTAAGCCAGTTTGTGCTTACTGACATTGTACCTTTGGTGTCAGAAATTTTGACTTCAGCCGGCCAGGTATGCCGGGATTTCTAACGGTTGCAGTGTATCAGGCTGGATCATTTCGTGGTTTCGGATTTCCCACACCTACAATTTCAGTCTCTGCGGACCAGTCGGGCGACGCAGAAAGCGTACACGGTACAGCGACTTCGTTCGGGATTTCTAACGGTTGTAGTGTCACGGAAGGATTTTATTGTTGTCACACCTTTTGATTCCAACTCAGGTTGCCACCCAACCGACACACAGTACAAAATCCCCGCCGCCCCACAATGCCCCGAACGTCCTTTGTAACAGGGGTCTTGAGTCAGATGAATGGGACCAGGCGCAGAGAACCCTCTACAGACCGTGATGTCTAGTGGAGGTTCTTGCAATCGAAATCTGCTGCATTTTTGATGTGCTGGCACACTGCGCTTGATACACTAGACACAATTCGAAATTACAAAGCCACAGATCTCGCCACCGTTATTCAACTCTATGGGTCGCCGGTGTGTACAAAATATAGCCCGTCGCGTATCGAGAAGACGTATAGCACAGGCAGGTAGAGACCCTCAGACGTGACCCTTCTCTGACGCACAGAGGTTGTAACTCTCGAACCCAGCTTCGCGGACAAAATAGTTTACAGAGCTGGGCTGGAGTACTGGCCTCGCTAGAGAGAGAATGACCACACACTACGGGCAAAAAATCTGGACACACTGGCTGCCCTTGTGACCAGCATTGTAAAGAAGATAGCTAAAGTCCTTAGAAGAATTCTTGAAACACTCATCTTCCCGTCCGTAAACAACTTTTCAACAGTAAGATGTATTCCTTTCCAGGTTCTTCTTCTTTGTCTCAGATTTGCTTTGTTGCTCCCTGCTGCAGGCACTTGAATGCGCCACAGACAGAAGATTTCCAGCTGTGTTTTCCCTGTAGTGTGCTACAAACTCTAGTCTATAGAGTTTGTAGTGTACGAACTAGTCTATAGAGTTTGTAGTGTACGAACTAGTCTACAGAGTTTGTAGTATACGAACTAGTCTATAGAGTTTGTAATAGACGAACTAGTCTACAGAGTTTGTAATAGACGAACTAGTCTACAGAGTTTGTAATAGACGAACTAGTCTACAGAGTTTGTAGTGTACGAACTAGTCTATAGAGTTTGTAGTAGACGAACTAGTCTACAGAGTTTGTGGTATACGAACTAGTCTATAGAGTTTGTAATAGACGAACTAGTCTACAGAGTTTGTGGTATACGAACTAGTCTATAGAGTTTGTAATAGACGAACTAGTCTACAGAGTTTGTGGTATACGAACTAGTCTATAGAGTTTGTAGTAGACGAACTAGTCTACAGAGTTTGTGGTATACGAACTAGTCTATAGAGTTTGTAGTAGACGAACTAGTCTACAGAGTTTGTGGTATACGAACTAGTCTATAGAGTTTGTAGTAGACGAACTAGTCTACAGAGTTTGTGGTATACGAACTAGTCTACAGAGTTTGTAGTAGACGAACTAGTCTACAGAGTTTGTGGTATACGAACTAGTCTACAGAGTTTGTAGTAGACGAACTAGTCTACAGAGTTTGTAGTATACGAACTAGTCTACAGAGTTTGTAATAGACGAACTAGTCTACAGAGTTTGTGGTATACGAACTAGTCTACAGAGTTTGTAATAGACGAACTAGTCTACAGAGTTTGTGGTATACGAACTAGTCTATAGAGTTTGTAATAGACGAACTAGTCTACAGAGTTTGTGGTATACGAACTAGTCTATAGAGTTTGTAATAGACGAACTAGTCTACAGAGTTTGTGGTATACGAACTAGTCTATAGAGTTTGTAATAGACGAACTAGTCTACAGAGTTTGTGGTATACAAACTAGTCTATAGAGTTTGTAATAGACGAACTAGTCTACAGAGTTTGTGGTATACGAACTAGTCTATAGAGTTTGTAATAGACGAACTAGTCTACAGAGTTTGTGGTATACGAACTAGTCTATAGAGTTTGTAGTGTACGAACTAGTCAGTAGAGTTTGTGGTATACGAACTAGTCTACAGAGTTCGTAGTAAACGAACTACGCAACACCCAGACAGATAAAGACGGGTCTTTTCAGCAATAAGCTCCGATCCTCTGAAGTTCATCCATTTACCGATGATATCTACCTGTTCCTCACAACCACTCGCGCCGGCTGCTTGCCGGGGGAAATCAAAGGCAAGCGGCTCAGACAAAAAGAGAGACTCTAGACACAAAAAGGGTACGAGTGTCGAACAATGATGTACGTGCCCTGGGAAAAGGCAGGGGATAGAGCCGAGCTGTTTATTTGGTGTAGCTTTTGCCACTCGTTTGATTGTACGCATGTAACGGGATGTTCAACCCTGTTCCGGGTCCGTCGATAACTCGACGCCCCTGCGATGACGCCGGCCAAGTCGGGCTAACCGAGACCGAGCCGAGCTAAGTGATACCTAAGAAGGAAAAAAAAAAACTTGGTGACAAGGAAAGTGGACAGTTGCGAAAAACTTTTGAGGTCCCCGTGTTATTTCACAGTGTGCACAGAAGCGGTGAAAACTGTCGCATTCACCAGCACCAGTACATTCTCGGCCTGTTTCGAGATTATTAGCTGCATGAGTAGTCCCCCGTGCATACATAGACCCGCAGCAGTCAATCATTTTTCGAGGCAGCTTTGTGCTCCGCCGCGAAAAATGCGTGCTTATTGTGGCAAGGGAGATTATTCATGCAGGTAATAATCTCGCAACAGGCCGAGAATGTACTGGTGCTGGTGAATGCGACAGTTTTCACCGCTTCTGTGCACACTGTGAAATAACACGGGGACCTCAAAGTTGTTCGCAACTGTCCACTTTCCTTGTCACCGAGTAGTTTGATGTTTTTTTTTTTCCTTCTTAGGCATTACTAAGCTCAGCCCGGTTTCGGTTAGCCCGAGCTGGCATCGTCGCGGGGGCCAAGAGTAGCGTTAGGCCCCCGGCACGGGAATGCGGGATGTTCAGTGGGCGGAGGGGATTGCGTTTCCATCGCCACGTGCGCCGATGTCTCTGTGTTTTCGGAACCGTGGAGGTGTCTGTGGCTGGTGTGAATGTGTCAATACCTGTCGGAGGATACAAGGGAATTTGCAAGGCATGGCGGTGGCTCAGTGGATCAAAGGAAAGGGTAGGCGGTGACATTTCGGAAGTGAATTTTGGTCTGTTGTTGTCCGAATTAGCGGCGTTTGTCTTTCTTTGGTTCAGACCTGTCACAACGGATCGAGTCTTGTGAGGTGGGTGAGTGAGTTTTTGAGGCTTAACGCCGCGCAAGCCGCAAAGACTAATTCGCGGCTAAGTGTGTCTGCACTACATGAAAACAACAAAAATGTAACGTTGGACAAAGGATGCAAACTGATCTACGGGGTAATATAAACCTAGGACGCTGCACCTTCGAGTCTTCTGAGGTGGGTAGTGGTTAAGGACAGTGCCGCGTCCGACGGATTGTACCTGTGTTTGGTGAAAAGGCGTAGGCGCCAAGACTTCGTCCCTTTTGACATTTCATGGTGCGAGTATGACTGTTGATTCAAGCGTTGGCTCCGCAACATGTTTACGTTACTGATGTTTTAACTCCTAAAAGCCCATGAAAAATCGAAATTTTAATTTTAAATCTTCAGACCACTAGGAGCCACTTCAAGCCACTATTGTGCAATCTGCAGCGGTCTCGGGCCTTGCGGGCTCGGGTTCTTATTAACGCACAACGCTTAGCGGATAGACGGCCTTACAGGGAAAAAAGTGGATGGACACAACAGTGTTGTAAGCAACACTGCCAACGACATGAAGAAATTTACAGCAGAACATGTAACTTCTTACTTACGGCCTGATGGCGCGGTTACAACTCATGGAGGGCACGGAGTATTAAAAAAAAACCAAATACAAATATTGTTGGCAACAACAAACAAACAAAACAACAAATTTACAAGAGAGAAATAACAAACAAACAAACACACAAAACAACCAACCCCCCCCCCCCCAAAAAAAAAACCCAACCCCCCCCCCCCCAAAAAAAAAAAACCCACAAAAAAACCCAAAACAAAAAAAAAACACTCCGCCCCCCCAAAAAAACAAAAAAAACAAACAACAACAACAACAACAAACAAACAAACAAACAAAACAACCAAACAAAAAAACAAAAAACAAAACAAAACAAAAAAAAACCCCAACACACACAAAAACAAAACAAAACAAAACCCCCAAACAACAACAACAACAAAGCAAACACCCCAAAAGCCCCAAATCCAAGCAAATATTCGGGTCTTTTGCACTCTCACGACAAGGAACTGTCATTTTTATCGTCAATGTCGTTGTAACTGATGTATCCAGACTCCTACTGTCTTTTATCAGCTTTATCACAGCGCCAAACACTGACATTTCCAGCGAAAAATAGTAAATATCGTTCATGCAGTGATTCTCGTATGTGGCACCGTTCATTCGGGCCGATCGTCGGGGGTTCTCTCCGGGTACTCCGGCTTCCTCCCCCTCTGCTTTGGAAATGTTCAGCCCACCAAGTTTGAAAAATAAATGCATATCTAAATTCCGAAATTTAAATAGCTGAGCTGACCCTTCGCACCACGTGATTGTAATATGTTTATGCCCAGTGTGTGAGAGAATGCGTGTAATTCACGTGAACGTGCGTGTTGGGTTTAGCTCGCGGCGCTTTGAGCCAAAATATTTGGGATAAAGCGCCTATATTAATGCGATTATTATTATTATTATTATTATTCGTGCCGTTTCAGAGACACAGAAAGACGGGAGATGATGTAGAAGTGCGCGTACCTTTGACAAGTTTGATGGCCACTTTTTGGTCCGCGCAATATCCTGTGACCACCTTGCCGAAGGCTCCCTGTCCTAGCGGAGTACTGAACTTGAGCTGTCGTGGATCCAGCTCCCACTCGTCACTGAACACCATCAGCTGATTAGAGTAGTCGGCCTTTCCTGCACACGTGACCAAAAGTATGACGGTCTTTCGAGAAACCTGACGATCGTATTTATCTTAAAAAGCTAGACTTTCTGTCGTCGTAGCAAAAAGAAAACTGATACAATAGAAGAGAAAGTTTGGAGAGATCTGGTGATCATAACTAATTAGCTAGAATTTCTTTCTGTCCAGTCCTGTCCGAAGTTTTGAAGTTCTCCCCTAAATCGAGAAAAAGCTCAAAGTACCCCAAGAACAAGAGCCCTTCCATCACTTCCCCCTCCCCATCCCCACGTCCCCCTCCCCACATCCCCCTCCCCATCCCCGGAAGACACTCAGCGCCGAAAAAGGAATTCCCGTCCAAACGCTGTGACTCCATAATTTATCTAAAACTGAGATTTAAAAAAAAACAAAAAAAAAAAAAAAAAACAACAACTCGACAGTCCTAAAGAAACGACAAAATCTATTCAAAGTTAAGCCAAAGGAATGTTCTAGAGCTGCTGACATCCCCCTCCCCATCCCCATCCCCGGAAGACATTCAACGCCGAAAAAGGAATTCCCGTCCAAACGCTGTGACTCCATAATTTATCTAAAACTGAGATTTAAAAAAATAAAAAACAACTCTACAGTCCAAAAGACACGACAAAATCTACTCAAAGTTAAGCCAAAGGAATGTTCTAGAGCTGCTGACCTCCAACACTTGACTTGTAGCTGTTGCTCTTGGCAACGGTCGTCTTGGGGATGATGATGCCCCTGAAGCTCTGCCTCTTCCTGTAGAGGAAAAGGACGATGAGGCCGACGACGACCAGCACACCCACGCAGGTCACGCCGATGATGACCCCATTAACCGCCCGCATATTTTGCCCTGTGGAATAAAGACAATCATTGTAATTGTAGAATGTGGAATAAAGACAATCATTGTAATTGTAGAATGTGGAATAAAGACAATCATTGTAATTGTAGAATGTGGAATAAAGACAATAATTACTGACGTATCATTGTAATTGCTTTTTCTGCCACAACACTTTGCCAGCTCCAGCGGTACTCCTCCCAGGTCGTGGGTGGAATCCACAATGGGCTCGAACGCTGGGGCAATTTTTACTATGCATGTTGATGAGGATGAGGATGCTTTTATAATGCTATGGAGGTCCATGTCATTATGACCTGCGTGATGCGGCCGCATTCCGCGCTTCCCTTTCCTGTAATAAATATATAATTAAATGAATATCCTGGCGTTAACCAGGCCCGGGAACTGAGGCACCTGCGGTGCCGGTCGTGTAACGCATCATGAAAGATTTTTCGTTTCACTTCTACTGGCGAAGGCAGTAACAGGGGTTATAATAAACAGTATTCTCATTGTTACAATCATTTCGTTCTGCCCGCAAAAAAGAAGAAGAATGAATTGAAGCTAAAAGAGGACAAACCCAAATTTTGGGGGGCTTCTTATATTAACCAGCAACTGAACCTTCACTGCAGAATAAAAACAAAAAAAAAAAACAACAACAACAACAACAACAAAACAACTAGACAATGGATGAATGCAACAAACGTACTCTGCATCATGACGGCCTGGGGCACCTCCTGGGCAGCCAGCTGAAGCTCGGACGTGTTGAAGTGTTTGCGTTGCTGACTCTCGTCAAGATACATGTAATCTTGACCGCTGTCCACAAAACCCTCGGCAAACTCCACCTCCCCGCCTCGGGCCGGGTTGAACACGTCAACCTATGCACAGATGACGATACGGATAAATGAACGATGTTAGACATCGGGATTTTTTGTTGTTGTTGTTACAGCACCTTTTCCATATTCTAAAATACATACTTCTGTCCTGATGATGTTATTTGTGGTTGTCGTTGTTGTTGTGGCTATTTAAACCGAAAATGTGTGATGTGGCATTCAAAGTGAAAAACAAGACACCCCCCCCCCCCACTACCAACGCCCCCCCCCCCCCCCAAAAAAAAAAGAAGAAAAAAAAAGAAAGAAAAACAACAACAACAACAACAAACACCCCAAAACAACAGAAAACAAAAACAAAACAAAACAAAACAACAAAAACAACAACCACCACAAAAACCAAAAACAAAACAACAACATACAACAAGAACAAAAACAAGGAAAACCAAAAACAAAACAAGAACATACAGCAAGAATCAAAAAAACCCAAATAATAAAACACACACACACACACACACACACACACACACACACACACACACACACACACACACACACACACACACACACACACACACACTGCTGCCTGGAAAAGGCTTTTAGCCAAATATTTAGCAGCAAACCTGCCTTGTGTCTAAGTGACTCTTTCGCATCCTGGCCATACGCAGAGAAACTAAGTGATAACGGCGACTTACCACTGCTTCATACACAGTATTGTCCTGTAGCTTGGCAACGACGTGTGTGGTCCCTGATACCGTCTCCCTGGTGACAGAGTAACCGGTGTCGTCTTCACAGACGATCTTGACAGAGAAGTTGACGACATTGGGATCGGAGATGAAGTTCCAGGAGATGTTGACCACGACGTACCCAGGCTCACTCTTGTATGGCAGCAGACGGACAGTGACGTCACGTACCAACTCGGACAAGGGTGCTGTTTGGTAGAGTACAGAGAATTAAAGACCTTTAGAACCCCCCCCCCCCCCCAAATTCCTTTCGTTTCGTTTTGTGTATGGCCAACTCGGACAAGGATGCTGCTTGGTTGCGTGCAGAGAAACGATCTTTAGAACCACGTTTCGTTTCGTTTTGTGTACATTAACTCCATTGTAATGGTCATGGTCAACTCGGACAAGGATGCTGTTTGGGAAAGTGCAGAGAAAAGACCTTTAGAACCATTAGAAGATTCGTTTCGCTTCGCTCTGTGTCCATTAACTCCATGCTTTCATTGTCATGGCCAACTCGGACAAGGATGCTCTTTCGTAGAGTGCAGAGAAAAGGTCTTTCGAACCACCAAAGAATTTCTTTCGTTTCGTTTTGTGTACATTGTTACGTGTGGAGATATGTTTGGAGAGCGAGCAACCCGAATTTCCCTTACCATAGTAATAGGACTATAGAATATACCAATACCAATACCTTGAGTGGGTTCCGTAGTAACGTCAGGTTTCTCTGTGACATCGGGGTCGCGACACTGCTGGAAGTCCTTGGTAGGGTTATGACATCTCGGCGTGTTGAGGACGATGTCGACAAGTTCCTGATTGTCGCCGTCAAGTACCACGAGCACGTTGTAACCGGTGTTGTACAGCAGCTGCGTGATGGTGTACTCCGGCTGAGGAAACCAAGAAACCGGAAGGTAAAGAACAGAGTCTTTCTCACTGCGGCGGAGATGAGAGGTGAGGGATGAAGGATAGTTGAAGAAGGATGACCAAACACTGGAAGGACTGGCGAAAATGAGCAGTGCCCGCCTTTTGGAAGTATAAACATTGAATGTTTACGGAAATGTATTGAATTTTTTTTTTTTTTTTTTTGTCGAGAGAAGTCTTTACATGTTGGAAATGGACGCTTAATGGACGACTCCACTCCTGTCAATCGAAAGGGTCGAGCCCCTAGAATTCAGCCAATCGCGTACCGTGGCATAATGAGCACCACGCATGGCATGGTCTGGCAAAACGTTTCGCCAGACACTACAACGAGGGAAGCACATGTAGTTCGATATGACAGGAACATGGAAAGAAAGCAGTAGGCCCATTGACATCATTTGAGGAAAAAGACCATAACGCCAATCTCTTCATATTGAAATCACCCCTTTCCCCATACAATGACGTACTGTGTTTTGCAGCTACACCGCACAGTAAACGTGAGGGGCGGGGCTTTGGTCTCGAGGCTTGCCGAGTGGAGTCGCCTATTCCAAACGAACCAACCAATCAACTCATCCCGAAGTCAGAGTAGCTTCTGGGTATGTCTTACACTCATTTTTTTTTTAATTCGCTTTGGGGCTCAAGACCCTCCCTCTTTTTTTTAATTTCTGCGTTTTGTTGTTGTTGTTGTTGTTGTTAACAATACAGGACAAAACATCACAGTGTGTGCAACAATGTTGAGGTCAATCAGGGGCGCCGGAAGATGTTGGGGGGAGGGGGGGGGGCAGAATCTCAGAGGGGGGAACCGCCAGAGCCACTGAAAGGAAGGACGTTGTCCGGAGAAAGTGAAAAGCGGGGGGGGGGGGGGGGGGGGTGGGGGGGGGGGGGGGGCGTTCAAATGCTGCACGGACAAAACCTTTCCGAACCAGTGAGCCAGTGAAAGGAAGGACGTTGCCCCCCCCCTCTTGCCATAGTCACCTCATTTACCAGGAGGGGCAAAAAGATACTCTTGTACTCTTGCCCCCCCCCCCCTGCTTGGGTACAGGGGGAGGGGAGCTGCCCCCCCCCCCCCTGCCCCACACCCACCCCCCCGGTTCCGGCGCCCCTGGGTCAATGATACATAGTTACAGTGCTATGCAAAATTACAGTTCAGATTACAATATAAGCACTATAGATAATAGTAATGTGTTCACACACACACACACACACACACACACACACACACACACACACACACACACACACACACACACACACACACACAACCTCGACATGGGGAACTACGGTGTAATGATTGTACAGGAAGGCCTTGTGGAAGTCATCGAAAATGAGAATGAATAGGTTTTTAAAAAAAATTTAATATCTGAGACCTAAGGCAGACTAATGGAAACCAGATTTCACTCAAATATCCCCCTCCCTACCTTCTCATCCCTGTCGACAAACACCTCGGAGCTGTACAGATCGTCAGGGTAGGGGCATTTGGGCAGGTCCTCATACACGCCGCACATGTACCGGATGTACACGATGTTGTAAGCCACCTTCCCACTGCCTGACGCCGCCACCACCTCCTGGGGGTGCTCCCAGGTGAGCTTCGCCGTCAGTCCATCCCCGTTCTTGTCCTGGAAGTGGAGTTGGTAGGTGAGGTTGACCGCGTTGTGGTTCCTGATGGACACCGCCGTCCCGCCGTCCATGAGTCCTCCCACGTCAGGAACAGGCACAATGACTTCTGAAATCACATCTGCACTCACAAGTTTGTTGTAGGTGCTATGACGAGCTAAGACCACATTAAAATACTCCAAATACTACTACTACTACTACTAATGAGGCTTTTTAAGCGCCTAATCTCCGAAGCCGGGGCTCTAGACACTTTAAAAAATATATATACAAAGGTGATAAATAAATGATGATGAATAATAGATAAATAATCAATTAAATAAATACGAATAAAAGCATACACACACACACAACACACACACACACACATACATACAGTCAGACATACATACAAGCACGCCTACATAATAATAATAATAATAATTGCAAAATCAGAGAAATTCCGGACAACTGATTGGCTAATAACTCACCTGTATACAGTGAAATCGTGCTCAATACCTCTACCATAATATGCTAAATGGGACAAGCTGCCTTTCCAAACCACTACGTTTAGGCCATTGTACCAAATGGCGCACACAGCGTACGACATCACTGACAGTTATCGTCCGGCCAACATCACCGAAACTGCGAGCAGACATACCGCCCGAGCCAGTTGCATGAAACAAAATGTTTATTAGTATGAGACTTAACTCTAGTCTCAGCTGAACGGATTACACGTGGCCGGGACTGTTAACAGCCTGCATCACGCCAAGCGACTGGTCAGCCCACGTGGGGTCTGACTTGAACCCATTGAAAGTTGCACACTGGGTTGGGTGGGGGAATCCTGGGAAGGTGTTACCTTTTATTTATTTATTTATTTTTTTTGCTTTAGGCCTCCACAAAATCGATCACATCAAGCGATTGGTCAGCCCACGCGGGGTCTGTCTTGAGCCCATTAAAAGTTGCACACTGGGCTGGGTGGGGGGATGCTGGGAAGGCGTTACTTTTTTTTTGCTTTAGGCCTGCACAAAATCGATCACATCAAGCGATTGGTCAGCCCACGTGGGGCCTGTCTGGAGCCTATTGAAGGTTGCACACTGGGTGCATGAGAAGAATAAACAATCATGATGATCAAAGGAGTCAAAGAATAAACAATCATGATGATTAAAGGAAATAAAGGAGTCATCAGCGGTACCTACCTTTGAAGATCATCTCTGGGATGTAAAAGACTGTCTCGGCTATCACTCCCTGCGCGTCAATGGCTTGAATCAGGAATTCAGGTACAAACCTCGCCTTGCTATGTTTCATAGAGTAAATCCTCTTCATGGTCTGAAACACAAGAGTTCAGTATTTGTGAGCACTGATAGACTACTACTACTACTACTACTACTTCTACTACTGAAAATGCTGTAGTTCAAGATTCAAGGTACTTTATGAATCCCAAATGGAAATTCATTCCGCAACTGCCACCTTAAAGACATACCAATGTGTAATGACACCCCCAAAACAAACAAACAAACAAACAAACAAACAAACAAACAAACAAACAAAAGCAACAACAACAACAAAACCAGAAACAAAACATAAAACAACAAAAAACCAAAAACCCAAAACAAAACAACACCACATAAACAAACGAAACAAAGGAGCAAAAACAAAACAACACAACACACCACACACACAACACACACACCACACACACACACACACACACACACACACACACACACACACACACACACACCAACGCACACGGTTCGCCACTACCTTCTTTGTCGTATGCCTGTACTACTCACTCAAACCTCCAAACAAGCAAAATTGAAATCATAATCATAATGAGTGCAGGAGATTCACTTAGCTTGACTCAAGCTGCCGCGCATTTCATTTCATTTTGTCTCACTTCACATCATTTCAGTTACAATTCCAGACCAGAGGAGGCAGAAGCCATAGGTGCTACTGCCGCTATTCCGCTGATCGGTAAGAAGCCCTAACCACGTGCACTATAGTTTTCTGGGCCTGTATGTAAAACTCGAGCTTAATTTAACCCACGGCTACGTGCCTAACCCAGACTAGGACAAAAGAAACCCCAACACAAATTAAATAAAAAAGGAAGCGAAGAAAGAAAGACAAAAATCCTTCTATAACGGCATAGGCATCTTGCTGGAATGGACCCTCTTCCTGATTTAAAACAAAAAAAAAAAAACAACAGAAAATGTAACCCTAGAGCTAGTTTAGTTCGAGGTTAGACTCTAACCCGGGGCTAAACTCCCTAACCCCAACTCTTATATGCGGGCCCAGGGGCTCACCGACCCATCGTGCGGATCAAGCCTGGTTTTGCTGCCTGTTGGATCTACATGTACCTGTGCCATGGTAGTTGCAGGGCAGTGCATTCCGTGATTGATGAGGTGGACCTACAGATCGGGGCACTGGGCCCGCATGTAAAAGTCGGGGTTAGGGAGTTTAGCCCCGGGTTAGAGTCTAACCTCGAACTAAACTAGCTCTAAGGTTAAATTTTCTGGGTTTTTTGTTTGTTTGTTCTAAATCAAGAAGTGGGCTTATTCAAGCAAGCTGCCTGAGCCGCTACAGAAGGATTTTCTTCTTCCTTTCTTCGCTTCCTTTTTTTTTTTTTTTTGAAATTTAAATTTTCTTTTGGGTTTCTTTTGTCCTAGTCTGGGTTAGGCCCGTAGCCGTGGGTTGAATTAACCTCGACTTTTACATACGGGCCCTGAACATTAGCGTTTCTGTTTGTTTGCTTGCTTTTAAGTTGCAGTTTCTTGCTTTTAAAGGGGCTAATCAGTGCTACCATTTTTATGCTCACAAATCGTTCTGAGTTGTTCTTGTGGTATCCATCATCACACCGATCAGACACCTGGGCCCGCATGTAAAAGTCGGGGTTATGGAGTTTAGCCCCGGGTTAGAGTCTAACCTCGAACTAAACTAGCTCTATATAGGGTTAGATTTTCTGTTGTTTTTTTTGCTTTAAATCAGGAAGCGGGTCCATTCCAGCAAGGTGCCTATGCCGTTATAGAAGGATTTTTGTCTGTCTTTCTTCGCTTCCTTTTTTTAAAATTTAATTTTGTTTTGGGGTTTCTTTTGTCCTAGTCTGGGTTAGGCCCGTAGCCGTGGGTTAAATTAACCTCGACTTTTACATACGGGCCCTGGACAGTGACAGTATCATAGTCTTTAATACTTGCACCAGGGACCTACATGTAGGTCCCTGCTTGCACTGAGACAACAGAAGCGTACTCGATAACACGGCGACCACACTGAGCGGCGCTCCAGTAGTGTAACAACAGTCGCAGAATTTGAATGCTCGGCCGTTCGCGATCCGGCAAAGTGTTAACAGCACTGTATAGCATTGAGAGCTGTACTAATCATCAAGTAGAATATTGCCGCGAGTGTGCAGGCGCACTCAGAAGCGAAACTGTTCCAAAACATAAGCTGGATTAGGAAAGATGGAATCAACCCGTTTAGGTAAGACTGAGAAGTCACGCACACACCATCGACTCTCAACAGTGAGTGTGACCACGTGCACTGAGAAACTTTTGCAGCTGCCGCCAATCCATTCCGGGGCTTCTCAATCACGGCTGTCAGCTACGTAAGTAAGTCGGGAAAGATGGAACGGTGTCTTGCAAAGTTAGCAAAAAGCTAATGGTCTGCGGACAAGGGGGTATAGTTCTTCTACTGGTGACAATGTTCGATGGCTCTTCATACACGGAGGAGGGTGGGTGGGTGTTTGGGGGTTTAACGTCCTTTTCCACCACATAGGGTGATATCAAAGACGGGGCAACGATGAAAAAGCCAGCACAAATATTTGGCCCCAGCCGGGATCGAACTCACGACCCGAGCATTAGAAGTCCAACGCTCTACCATTCGACCACCCAGGCTCCCCCATACACGGAGGACACTGAGTGCGGGCAGATAGCTGATAGGGTAGATTTGGCTGGTTGACGGCGCAATGAGTTTAAGCGGCATTACAGCACCGGAAAAACGCCCGTCCGATTTTGTTTCACCCCCTGTGTGCGATGTATCATGACTTATATCTGTCGTCTTGTTGTTTTATGTTGGACTCCAGCAAGTTGTCAGTGCGGCATGAAACACAGTGTAGTAAGTTTTGACATTCCTCTCCTGCTGCTTTTAGGTCTGCGTGTGTGTGTGTGTGTGTGTGTGTGTGTGTGTGTGTGTGTGTGTGTGTGTGTGTGTGTGTGTGTGTGTGTGTGTGAGGTACCGGTTGCATGCTTTTTGTGTTTCCTATGATTTCATACTTGTTTGTACCCCCCCCCCCCCCCCATTTTCGGCGTTGCAAGCAAAAATTTTTAATGTGCCAGACTGTGGGACAATAAATTCACACGACTTGGCTTCAGGAATTCTAACCTTCCATTCGCCTGCGTTAGCCGCGATCTGTACAGACTCTTGAAATTAATTTTGGCAACACAGTACACCTCCAACCCCCACCTCCATTCCATCCGGCCCTCTCCCCAACATTAATCCGCCGCTACCCCCCTTCAGTGTCCTTCCTCTCCTGACTCTCAGCTTCTGGGTCCGTATGTATAAGTCGCCGGCTACGGGCCTAACACAGACTAGGACAAAAGAAACCCAAAAGCAAAATTAAATACAAAAGGAAGCGAAGAATGGAAGAAAAAAAAAAATCCTTCTATAACGGCTTAGGCACCTTGCTGGAATGGGCCCGCTTCTTGATTTAGAACAAAAATCAACAGAAAATTTAACCCCAGAGCTAGTTTAGTTCGAGGTTAAATAATAATAATGATAATAATAAATGGCATTTGTAGGGCGCATTTCTTTGGAATAAACTCAATGCGCCAATCACGTGACTCACGCACATTTTACAAACAGTGGACAGACATACACTGGTGAAACTGACTAGTTAGACCTATCCCGGGGCTAAAATCCCTAACCTCGACTTCTACATGCGGGCCCAGGTCAACAGGGACTGGCAGTGAGTGGAACGACATCCCCGATACCACAGTGACGGGCCAGTGGCTTCACAGCTGACCCGCGTCCACAGTGATCCATCATCCGACCTTGGCGGCCAGCTATAACTGTCTGACGGCTCGGCCATTAGCAGGTAGTCAGGTACGGCTACTCCAGGTATCCATCTCGGTTTCTGCTTTCCGTGCGTGCGTGCGTGTGTAGGCTACGGCGGGTAGCCAAAATGTGAGGCGTTAGTTTCAAGGCGGAGGGCAAACATTTTTTTTTTTTAAACAACTTTATTGTCCCTTTCGGGAAATTCGGAGTGAAGCGCGTCGCCGCGGTGCACCGCCACCCAATACCTACTTTTATTTTTTTTATTTTTTACATTTTTAATTTTTTAATTTTTTTGTTTATTTTTTACAATATTTTTTACAAACATGATAATGAAATAATGAATAATAATGACGACGATTTTTTTTAATGGCACCTATCCTTTGTGAAGCTCTAAGCCGCGCATCAAAAATGGGGGTAAAAGAGGTGGGTGGGGGGTGGGGGGTGGGGATTGGTGGGCGTGCGTGAAGACCTCCGCAAGCAACAGAGACCATCTTGCAGCTAGGCAGGGGTAGTAGAGCCGTCCTAGCAACAAAGACTATCTTGCGGCAAAAGGAAGGTGTGTGTGTGTGTGTGTGTGTGTGTGTGTGTGCGTGTGTGTGTGTGTGTGTGTGTGTGTGTGTGTGTGCCGGCGTGCGTGCGTGCGTGTGTGTGTGTGTGTGTGTGTGTGTGTGTGTGTGTGTGTGTGTGTGTGTGTGTGTGTGTGTGTGTGTGAGCTGGGGGGGGGGTGCGTACCATACTACGAACAGATAAATAATCAGTTTCAAACACAGATCACCCTCAACAAACAGACACAGCTACACTGTCATACACGTGACTAAAGTAAAATAAACCTCTGTCTTAATGATAAATAGATCCGCCGACTGCCACGACCAAACGTTATTTTAGTGAGCTGTGTCGGTGTAGTAAGTAAAACAAACTTGCTCACCGAGGAATTTACTCCGGAGTAAAAATATCGTAAACAAATTTTTATACTGCGGAGTAAAAAACCTCCTATGACAGAGGTACTCCTTGGGGTGGAGTAAAAAAACAAAAAAACGGAGTAAAATCCTTCTACAACAGAAGTACTCCCTTGGCTTGGAGTAAGAACAGCTCCATTGCAGTGGCTTGGAGTAAAAACGGAGAGAGTTAAAACCTCCTACGAAAGAAGTAGTTCCTCGGCTTGGAGTAAAAACGGAGTTAAAACCTCCTACGATAGAAGTACTCCCTTGGCTTGGAGTTAAAACCTCCTACGACAGAAGCATTCCTTTGGATTGGGGGTACGTCTGTTGTAGGAGGTTTTTACCCCGGAGGGAATATTTCATACCATATTTTTATTCACTCCAGTCTCCCTCTCTTTCTCTCTCTCTCTCTCTGCCTCGAAATAGTCATTGTAGCTAGCTCAGTCCGCGGCGTGAAGCCTCCACTGACTAGACTAAACTAAACTCAACTCCTACGAAATCCACTAGGCCATGGGGGCTACACCCCCCCCCAACACACACACACACACACACACACACACACACACACACACACACACACACACACACACACACACACACACACACACACACACACCCCGAGCTTAGCACAGCAGAGCTTATACGCGTATGATTACGAAACCAGACAAACGATAAAACCTAAACGTAAATCTGCCCTGCCAACGCCATCATGACGCACTGTATCGTCAGCAGCAGCAGCAGCAGCGGCAACATTGAGCGCTCAGCGAAAACACAAACGATTAGGATCGGATCTGCAGACTAGAGTCCCGAAGGTGACATAAATTGGACGAGCTCAAGTGTTCAACGCATGGCTCCGTAATTTGGTGTAGTGCTTAACTCCTCTTACATCACTTTGTACATCGTAGTTTTAAAGGGGCTAAGGCTACCACTTTGATGCTCATAGTTCGTTCTGAGTTTTTTTTTTTTTTTTTTGAGGTATCTATCATCAGACCACTTCTAAGACACCTGGTTGTTGTGAGTGCACATAGAACCAACCCCCCCCCCTCTCTCTCTTTTGTACTTTTTAATCTATCATAATTACTTACAAGTCTAGTCTGCCACTTCAATGCTGTCAATATGTACTTTTTCCCACTGAGCATTAACAGAAGCGGTGCCGCTTGTTTATGCTCACTATCTGTTCACTTGAACGACTTGTCAGTATTGCAATAAACCTGTTTAAACCGAGACACCTGGACACTGACGGCGCGTGTCACAGTAATGCTGGCACTGAACCAAACTGAAGCGTACTCGATGACGTGGCGGCGGCCACACTATAAGCGCTCCAGTGGTGTAACAACAGTCGTAGAATTTGAGTCTTCGACCGCTCGTACAAAGTGTAAATAACATTGTATCGCATTACTTAAGAGCTGTACTAATCATCAAGACTGACAGAGTATTTCGAGAGTACAAGCGCACTCACGAACAAAATCGGCTGTTCCAAAACATAAGGTTGGTGTAAGTCAAGTTGATACGCACAGTATTAGCTCGTACAAGGAAAGGGAGCGGGAGGGGGGGGGGGGGGAGAGGGTAGGGTAGGGGCAGAGGTAGTCCGGGTGTGTGTGTGTGTGTGTGTGTGTGTGTGTGTGTGTGTGTGTGTGTGTGTGTGTGGAGGGGGAACGTGGAAGGTGGAGCATTGCTCCATCATAATTACATGCACACCATTGTGACTGACACCTGCTGAAATAAGATTAGATTGCTGAGAGAGAGAGAGAGACTGACTGACTGACTGACTGAAACGTTTATTTCAGGATAAAGACTTGTAGGCATGGTCTGCCTATCTTACAAGCTGTCCTGCTAATCTAGGAACACTAAAAAAATAAAGGCTAACATGACAAAAAGTATACCAGGCACAAAAGGAGTAAATCTAATAAGAAAAAAGAACCTGAAAAAAAAAGAAAGAAAAGAAACATGCAAAGAGAGAGAGAGAGATGATGATGATGATGGCTATGTTGATGATGGCAAAGTCCCTCTCCCTCCCACCTGCAATTTCCATCCTGACCCTAAAATCACGCAACGGCCCGCAACTACACCACCACCGCTCACCACCCTGTGCCCTCCTCCGCCCTCCCCTCTCCTCTCCCCCCCTCCCTCTCTCTCTCTCTCTCTCTCCTCCAAGCAAAGCCCCAAGGGTCTAGAACTTTGCTGTACAGGAGGAAAAGTTTGTTGTCGTTGACGCTCTGATGGACTTTGCACACGTTTGCCGCTGACGCCGCCAGAGCCCAAAAACAAATCGCTCCCGAACACGCGTTCAGGTCGCCGTGTTTTGAAACAGTGTGCCAACACGATTGGGTATCGTAAGGACATCAAGCCATCAAAGGATACACACAGGCCTCTGCCAAAATAAACACACCTGTCCGCATTGGCTGTAAGAGGGGGAGGGGGAGGGGGGTGTTGGGGAGGGGGAGGAGGGAGGTAAGGAGAGCGCCCTCCAGCAGCAAGCCACAGACTGCGTCTGGCACCGTGTTGTTTATGTGACACGACAAACGCCGATCACTTTGAAGTGCCCGACTTCCCCCCTCGACTGGCTATTGGTACGGAACTAGGTCACCAGCGGTACCGTAACAGTCCCGACTGCACAACATCATTGCCGGTGTAGCATCCGGTCCGGTCCCCCCTCTGAAGTAGTCCCCCGGGGGACCAATTCGTGGCAAAAACTGCTCTATAATGGTCCCCCCCTTAGACATCCAGCCTCGTTTTCGACTGGTCCCCCTGGGCGATTTTGGTCCCCCCTCGCATCCAAAATAGGCCCCCTCTCGAACTGGTCCCCCTCTTTTCTAACCAATGTAGAGCTATGTCAGTATTTATTTTTAACTTTATTGTTATAGTGTGTGTCAACTCAGTAGAAAACGTGACTCTGGATCTCTCTCACTCTCTCTCTCTCTCTCTCTCTCGCCCCCCACACTTTCTCTCCTCCCCCATCTCTCAAACACACACACACACACACACATTATGCACGCACGCACGCACGCGTGCACACTCACTCACGCACGCACGCACGCAAACACACACGCGCACACACACACACACACACACACACACACACACACACACCTCTTTCGTTATATGTATAATTATTTTCATTTTTGTACAGAGATGTTATTCAAGATGATCTTGAACTGGGTCAAGGTTACAGTGTCAAATCTAAACTTTTAAAAGTGATTTAACTTCGTAGATTTGCCGTTCTATGTAGCCTATACTTTTGTTTTTTTATTTTCTCTTTTTTTTTGTGGGATGAGAAAACGGTCGCCACTAAAAAACAAAAGTATAGGCTACATAGAACGGCAAATCTACGAAGTTAAATCACTTTTAAAAGTTTAGATTTGTTTTCTCTTTTCTTTTTTTTTTTTTTTGTGGGATGAGAAAACGGTCGCCACGCTTCTTGACACGTCACGTGACTCGTGTCAAACATGCCTATAATTATAAGTACACGACAATTCATTCCGTACTTGGGCCACCGAGGTTGAGATATTTGCTGCAGCCACCCTCTTGGACACGCCCGTGTATGTGTTCACAAGAGAGGCTCCAGGCCGACAACCTAGGTGGCTGAAATACGGGCCAGTTTGGCAATCGGCCCCATTGAAAACAGACAGAGTAATTTATATAATGAATCTTGGACATCACTTTGCTCCTGTTTTTTGTGTCACTCCTTAGACCAGCCTGAGAACTGTTAGTCTTCTGCTGTTTTTGTTGTTTCAAGGGTCATGATTTGAGACACTGGTACTCAGTCTTGACTGTCTACTTGAAGTACGCTGAAAGCCAAAGGTGGCAACTAGTTTTCATGTCATGGACACTTACTTAATTTTGAAGAAATATTTTTTCTATGGCGTTGTATAGAAAATATTAGATACTTGGTCTTTGATGTTATTCTCTAAATGCTATTTCCAGTTTAAAAAAAATGACAGGAAATGTGGACAGCAAAAAAGAACCAATGCAAAAAAAACAACTGAAAGAAACAAGAACACAACCAAACAAATATATCTCACACACACAAAAATAACAACAAGCACATAAATCGGAAAAAAAAAGAAAAAAAATGTTCCTATGGCCCTGTGCTTTTGGGGACAATAAAGTTTTGTAACAATAAAGTTAAAAATAAATACTGACATAGCTCTACATTGGTTAGAAAAGAGGGGGACCAGTTCGAGAGGGGGCCTATTTTGGATGCGAGGGGGGACCAAAATCGCCCAGGGGGACCAGTCGAAAACGAGGCTGGATGTCTAAGGGGGGACCATTATAGAGCAGTTTTTGCCACGAATTGGTCCCCCGGGGGACTGCTTCAGAGGGGGGACCGGACCGGATCCTACACCGGCAACGGCCCCGGGTGCCTATCGCGGGAGATCTCGGATTCCTGATGGCTCCGCGGTTAAAGGTCGGCGGGAAGTGTGACTTTCTCTTTACTCCTTCGCCCTGGTCCGTCTGGTTGGTTTAGTGGACCCCAGGAGCAGGTTATTGGATGGGTAGTGGGGGAGGGGGTGGAGGTGGGGGTGGAACGGAAGAGAGCTACTCTAGTTGAACAGACCCGGCAGATGAACACAGCTGAAATCAGGTTTTTTAATCACTTTAATCAACCCCAAATCTCTCTGTCTCTCGCTCGATCTCTCTTAGTAGTAGCAAAGGGATGCGAATTCAAAACTGTGACTGTTACGTCAAAACATTAACCCTTGGGAAATAAAGATTCTAATTTCATTTCTCTTTCTCACTCTCGAATATCCTGACTTTGTAGTTGTAGGAACGCCAAGTTGTAAAACTTGTCTGTGGACCAAAAACTTCCATTCAGTCGGTGTTGGAAAATAAAGGTTCATATCTCTCTCTCTCTCTCTCTCTCTCTCTCTCTCTCGTAATTCTTGTAATTTATAGTAGCAACGGCAAGTTTAGAAATGGTAACAGCGTTACCGTTGATAAATAAAGGATCATTGTATCATTGTATCATTCTCTCTCTCTCTCTCTCTCTCAAGTTCGTTCGTTCGTTCTCTCCGCTTTTCCCCCGTGTCATTTGATACCCCTGCAGTATCGCGGTCACGCCATCTCTCGCAGTATTCGATTTACGACCTCTATAAGCGTTCACCTACATACATCGGATCGTCATCGCTGCTGGCAGGTGTCGGGGCGTTAGATCACTATCTAAGTCAGCTTGTCCTTTTCGGACCGAACTCGACCCTCTCTCACATCCCTGTTCGTGGTGTTGATCTGTTTTCCAGGAACACAGCTACCCTTTGAAATCGGCCGCAGCATCGGGGTTAAAATGTTGATACGCTCGGAAGACTAAAGGTGGTCATGAGTTGTTGTTTTTTTTTTGGTTTTTTTTTTAGGGTGGAGTGGGGGGAGGGGAGGGGGGAAGGGGGGGAGTGGGGTGGGTGGGTAGGAGGGATGGGAGTGTGGAGGGGCATTTTTGTAACGAGAGAGAGAGAGAGAGAATGGCACTTTATTCTCGAAAAAAAAGAAAAAGAAAAAAAAAAGAAAAGAAAAAAGATTAGGTGCACCGATCTGTCTGAGGGAAGATGGTTGGGGGGGGGGGGGGCTGTTTTGGAGATTGGAACTCACGACCCAAGCATTGAAAGTCGGGCTAACGCTCTACCATTCGGCTATCCCGGCTCCCTTGTCTGAGGAAAGACAAAGGGGCTGGGGTGATATATGAACGATGGCACTTTTTTCCAAGGATGAGAGGGAGAGAGAGAGGACTTTGGGTTCAGTGACCGATGGGTTAGGTTTGTTTTGTTTTTCGGTTCTTGTTTGTGAATTTGTCCGCGCTCAACAGCTGTTCTTTACACAGGAAAACAGGACTCGAAGACAGCTTTTAACGTAAATTACAGTTTTTGAGGGGCAAGGTCAGATGATATGTTTTTCTCTCCATCTGTGGGAAAAACAACTCTCTCCTGCTTTGTGCGACCAGGGCCAAAATGATTACCGTTCACGCTGACATAAAAGCGCGGTCAGTCAAAAGCAGCTTTCATAACAGGCTCTCAGTCCTATATTACAGATGTCGCCGAAACTGATGTATAAGTTGTATTGTTAAAGGCTCGGTAGGTAGGCTGACTTTTGTCTGAAGATTGAGTCGAAGACGTCACACACTGCATTCTGCGTTACCTACGTGCGTACGTGTAAGGTGGGGCGGGGAGGGGGGAGGGAGGAGGGAGAGCCTTTATTTTCCAGGGATCAGACTTTCCTGAAATATTGTCGTTAACTTTGCTGAACTCCACACACACACACACACACACACACACACACACTGACACACACACACACACACACACACTTACGCTCGTGCAGTCATAATCCGTCAGGAACTATCTCGCCACCCTAACCAAAATCCTAAACAATATCATCAGTACCATCAGTGCACAAACAACCAGGTCTTTTTCACAATGTCGTCACCTACTGACTTAAGCGTCAACTGGCGCCCACCTGAGGATGCAGTTCATCGTGTCTCGTTCAGAGAGAGAGAGAGAGAGAGAGAGAGAGAGACAGAGAGAGAGAGGCTGTCTACAGCGTTTACGCTACATTTAATTCTCTGTAAGTCTAACCACGAAAACTTACGTCATGCGCAACGTCATGCCTTGACGAAAGTATCATAATTATCATGGCACCAGCTGCATGTTTAGATCTGAAATGCGAGTTGGCCCTGGACACGGGTTGAACACTGTGTGTGTGTGTGTGTGTGTGTGTGTGTGTGTGTGTGTGTGTGTGTGTGTGTGTGTGTGTGTGTGTGTGTGTGAGAGAGAGAGAGAGAGAGAGAGAGAGAGAGAGAGAGAGAGAGAGAGGGAGGGGGGGGGCGCGTTTGGCCGTTCAACGTCCTTTTCCACCACATACGAGAGAGAGAGAGAGAGAGAGAGAGAGAGAGAGAGAATGACAATGACAAGAATCTGTATTTTCCAACGGTAAAAGTTTTGTCAGAAAATTAATACCGTGTTCGAACTTGTTGCTACACTACGAGAATGTGAGCAACAGAGAGAGAGAGAGAGGCGTTGGAGCGGGGAAAACGGCTGATGTTCACAATCCTGGTCTAGAGGTTGTCGACACGTGTCGGTAATCGGTTCCAACAGCTCGCGATGGGTAGCAAATGCTGTAAGGAGGGGCACAGGTAGTGGCCTCAAGGTGCAGCTATAATGTAAAGGTGAGACTCCATAGGGAATTCACACTAGGGGGTGGGTGAAGGAGAGAGCAAGGGGGCGACGGTGGGAAAAAAAACCCGATCCGGCAGGTTAAAGTTCGGAGAGAACAGGGGAGAGGGAGGAGCAGAGGGAGGAGGAAGAGTAGGTAGCAGTGGGTGGGGGATAAGGAGAGGGGGGATACAGGGTGTGTGTAGTAGAATACATTTGTTGTTGCTTTGCTCTTAGAGCATACACTGGACGTGAATGTCCGCTTTATAAATGAAATTATTAAAATCAAGTTAAAATTACTATAACTAGTGCATTTGGTCATTCAGTCGCCGGCGATTTTTGGCGATAACTTTTTCTGGAGCAAGAAGAAGAGGAGCGGACGAGGAAGGAGAAGAACTTGGGAAGCAGACGAAGTAGAAGGATAAGGTGAAGAAGAGGAAGAAGAGAAGTAAATGAAGAGGGAGAAGAAGGAGAAAATAAAGGAGAAGGAGATGAAGATGAAGAAGAAGAAGGAGAAGAAGAAGAAGAATAAAGAAGAAGAAGAAGGAGAAGAGGAAGAAGAAGGAGGAGATAAAGAAGAAGAAAGAAGAAGAAGGAGAAGAAGAAGAATAAAGAAGAAGAAGAAGAAGGAGGAGGAGAAGAAGAAGAATAAAGAAGAAGAAGGAGAAGAAGAAGAATAAAGAAGAAGAAGGAGAAGAGGAAGAAGAAGGAGGAGATAAAGAAGAAGAAAGAAGAAGAAGGAGAAGAAGAATAAAGAAGAAGAAGAAGAAGGAGGAGGAGAAGAAGAAGAATAAAGAAGAAGAAGAAGGAGAAGAAGAAGAAGAATGAAGAAGAAGGAGAAGATGAAGAAGAAAGAAGAAGAAGAAGGAGAAGAGGAAGAAGAAGGAGGAGATAAAGAAGAAGAAAGAAGAAGAAGGAGAAGAAGAAGAATAAAGAAGGAGAAGAAGGAGAAAGAAGAAGGAGAAGACTGAAGAAGAAGAATAAAGAAGAAGAATAAAGAAGAAGAATAAAGAAGAAGACGGAGAAGAAGACAAAGATGAGGAGGAAGAAGCAGAAGAGAAAAAGAAGAAGACGTCGGTAAAACTAGAAGAAATAAAAGAGCAAGTAAATGAAAAAGGAGAAGAAGGAAAAGAAGATGAAGATGATGATGATGATGATGACGATGATGAAGGAGAAGAAGAAGAAGAAAGAGACGAAGAAGAGGGAGGAGGAGGCCGAGATGAAGAAGAAACGTTTGCCATCGTCGAAGTCTCCCACCACACAAAAAAATGATGAAAATGTAGAAAGAAAATTGAACAGCAAAAAAGGTTCAGGGTCCACAAAATCAAATGTACGAGACATATGACTACAATTTATGCCCAGCTGTCATTAAAAAAAAAAAAAAAATGAAATGATTTCTTTGACTCAGGGGATAAATTTATGATATTAGCTCACGCCTACCTGTCAACTTTCTCTGTAAAAGTTACATTGTTTCGAGGCGTGTGGGGGGGGGGGGGAGAGGGGAGGGGGAGAAGAGGAGGGGGAAGAAGGGGGAGGAGAGGTGGGGGAGGGCCGGAGGGGAGGGAGTTACACACGATGCAAGTCACACGAAGCAAGAAGTCGTCGGTGATTCCGTGATTTTTTTTTCCCCCCATGGACACCCTGAAAGTACAGAGTTCAGCCCTTGCTCATCTCCAGAAGGCTGACTCACTTGCTCATTTGCAGTTTTACTCATCAGAAAAGCTCCTTAAAGTTCCCAAGTTCAGTCTCAAAACTTTCGGTGAGCGCTCTTTCAGTTTCTGTGCCCCCCAGATATGGAATTCCCTGCCTCCCTCCCTTAGGAACACCCAGACCCTCCCACAGTTTAAGTCAAAACTAAAGACTCACCTATTCAAGATAGCATTATGATCTGTAGTATCATCTACCCCCCCCCCCCCCCACACACACACACTTAGTGTTTCATGTATGCGTGAGAATGTGTGTGTGTGTGTGTGTGTGTGTGTGTGTGTGTGTGTGTGTGTGTGTGTGTGTGTGTGTGTGTAGCGCCCTGAGTGTTCTTTGAGCAGACTGTTAGCGCTTTATAAGACCTATTATTATTATTATTATTATTATTATTATTATTATGATATTCTTCAAGCTACAAAGTCTAAATCACAAAACACCACTCTACAATTCCTACTCAATAACTTCACGTAACGTGTTCAGAAACACTAAAACAGCCGTCACGCCACAAAGTGAAACTCTTTGGAACCAACTTCCTAAACCGCTTACACAGAGTCCAGTGCCAGCTTCAAACGCTGCCTCAAAACCCACCTATTTAAAACTGATTACTGATTTACTCTGCCCTTCCACACCGTGTCAGTCTGCTTGTTGTGAGTTATTGTTTAACTTTGAATGTTCCCTGTGAGTCTGTGTATGAAAGTGGTGTATGTATTTATGATGTACGGCCTGTTTTATTTCATGTATATTTCCTTATAAGTCGTCCTTTATTATTATTATTATTAAACTCAACTCAATTCCTACCAAGTCAGTTTGGAGTTGTGCACGAATGTCCTCACTTAAAATATGATTTAAATTTTGGCTCCGTGGGAGTTTTGCACTGTGGTTACTCCGCTTTGGAAATGTTCAGCCCACCAGATCTGGAAAATAAATGCGATTCTAAATTCCGAAATTTGAATAGCTGAGCTGACCCTTCGCACCACGTGAGAATGCGTGTGATTCACGTGAGCGTGCGCGTTGGGTTCAGCCGGTTCGCGGCGCTTTGAGCCGATTCATGAAATTGGGTAAAGCGCGTATACAATAATAATAATAATAATAATAATAATGAGTATTGTATAGGCGCTTTACCCAATTTCACGAGTCGGCTCAAAGCGCCGCGAACTGAACCCAACACGCACGCTCACGTGAATCACACGCATTCTCCCACACACTGGACATAAACACATTACAATCACGTGGTGCGAAGGGTCAGCTCAGCTATTTAAATTTCTGAATTTTAGAATTACATTTATTTTCCAGATCCTGGTGGGCTGAACATTTCCAAAGCAGAGGGGGAGGAAGCCGGAGTACCCGGAGAGAACCCCCGACGATCGGCCCGAATGAACGGTGCCACATACGAGAAGGAAAAATTCTTTGCCCCGAGTGGGACTCGAACCCCCCACCTCTCGCATTGGTGACAAGTCTCTTAACCACTAGACCACCGACCGCCCCATACTTGGTACTTATTATAATTATTATTATACACGTGTTTGCTGCAACAAGAGCCGTTAAGGAACCGCTTATCTTGCCTGACTTTCGCATACAGGGCCCAAACCGAAAAAGAGTCCAGAACGTGGGATACTCATGCGCAGTACGACATGTAGTTAAAGGTCGTCATGGCAACCGTTTCGCGACGTACAATTACCGTCTCATCCGCTTTTAGATCTGCGATATTCGATACACCGAGCGGCCGCGATGATGGCCATTTTGGGGAGACGTACGGGTAGAATAATGACGGGAAACTGCCCATTTTCTCAGAGCAGCCTTGTTTTTCCACGAAACAGGCGCAGCAAAATGATTCGATGGTGAAAGAACAAATTTGCATGTCAGGTGTTCTATGACGTATGCAGCTGTAGTCACGGAAGTCCGGACACGTAGGCGGACACACGAACGGCGCCGACAACAATAGTGCTTTCTCCAGTCCCTTATCGGGGGGGGGGGGGGGGGGGGTCTCTAAACGACAATATTACACGTCAGTTATGTGATTTGTCCGTCGCAGTATTGGTGCACTGTGATTGGCTGTACTGATATGTCTGCCGCAGTATTGGTGCACTGTCATTGGCTGTACTGATATGTCTGTCGCAGTATTGGTACACTGTCATTGGCTGTACTGATTTGTCTGTCGCAGTATTGGTGCACTGTGATTGGCTGTACTGATATGTCTGTCGCAGTATTGGTGCACTGTCACTGGCTGCACTGATTTGTCTGTCGCAGTATTGGTGCACTGTGATTGGCTGTACTGATTTGTCTGTCGCTGTATTGATACACTGTGATTGGCTGTACTGATATGTCTGTCGCAGTATTGGTGCACTGTGATTGACTGTACTGATTTGTCTGTCGCAGTATTGGTGCGCTGTGATTGGCTGTACTGATTTGTCTGTCGCAGTATTGGTGCACTGTGATTGACTGTACTGATTTGTCTGTCGCAGTATTGGTACACTGTCATTGGCTGCACTGATTTGTCTGTCGCAGTATTGGTGCGCTGTGATTGGCTGTACTGATTTGTCTGTCGCAGTATTGGTACACTGTCATTGGCTGTACTGATTTGTCTGTCGCAGTATTGGTGCGCTGTGATTGGCTGTACTGATTTGTCTGTCGCAGTATTGGTACACTGTGATTGGCTGTACTGATTTGTCTGTCGCAGTATTGGTGCGCTGTGATTGACTGTACTGATTTGTCTGTCGCAGTATTGGTACACTGTCATTGGCTGTACTGATATGTCTGTCGCAGTATTGGTACACTGTCATTGGCTGTACTGATTTGTCTGTCGCAGTATTGGTACACTGTGATTGACTGTACTGATTTGTCTGTCGCTGTATTGATACACTGTGATTTGCTGTACTGATTTGTCACCGAGTCAGAATCTGGCTACATGTCTATTCTAAAAGAAAGAAAGAAAGAAAAAACCTCAACGAAGAAAAAACACACACACTTTTTAACACTAACTAACTAACTAACTCATAGTAATCAGAAACCACCCCCACCCCCTTCCGACACAAGCATAAAAAGAAAACACTTTTTCCTTTTCAGCCAGTCTGTGTTCTAGTCGTAATGGCATTAGGCCAAACAACGGCATCAAAAAGCAAGTAATATGTACAACACACACAAAAAAATCATACAAACAGAAGAAAAATACCCCCCCCCCCCCCCGGCCCTCGAAAAGGCCCCCTCCCTCTGCAAGCATTCTTTCCTAATTCCTCCTGTTCCCTAGAAAACCAGAAAAAAAAGTTGTCGGCGACTTTCACAAGCGGATCTGGAGGGAGTTTCCAAGAGGTCGATATGCCCGCTCTCCATCAAAACAACGCAGCGGCGGACAGAAAGGAAGAGAGAAGACAGAAGGAAAGCTGACTGACTGTTTAGGGCTCAGAGCCGCGCAAGAACGAAGAAGAGGAAGAAGGTGATGTAGATGATAATGATGATCAATAAACAAAACTAGCATTCAAAGAGAAAACACTTTCAAAATGCAAAGAGACACAACACGCATTTCCATCACTTTTGTATTTTATTTATTATTAATATGATTTTTTAAATAGTAATTTGCCTACGCTGACGCTCGGGCAGCGAACACGAAACTGTTCTTACACCCCCCCTCCCTTCCCCCAGGCACGCAAGCGACCCGCTCCTAACACTGTCTAGATCTACAGACTGGAAGCCCCACTCTCCTCCAGATCAGTGAAAAGAAGCGGCAGGTGAGCCGTGCTCAGCCCAGGGCGCGTCCATCAATCACGTGACCCGGTCGGGACCCACCGGGCTGCTGCTTCTCGAGTCTAGCGTCGGTCGCCACCGCGGGGCGTTAATGAAGACGGCGAGAGTTTTTCCAAGTACTACTACCATAACGATTCGAAACTTTTGGCGACAAGTGTTGTCGGGTACGTAAAGCTCCCAGGGTTCACGGGGGTGAGCCTAAGACGGCGAAGAGCCTTTACTGGTGCTACTATTTCCATTCGGAAGTTACTGACGATGACTGCTTTCAGGCAGAAGCCACATGTTGGAAAATCAGTAATACGAGTACACACACTTTCTTGACGTGTCTGCTGATAATCAGCAGACACCACTTTCGTCCCTTGACGACGCTGTCATTGATTTAGAAGTAGGAATATTACATGCATGATTTGTTCACACGTCAAAATTACATCACTGGAGAAAGAATGAATTGAACTTTCCATTGAGGTGAATAAACCTTCGATGCTACAAAACAAACGTATTTTCTGATTTTTTCCCCCCCAAAATGCTGAAGAACGTGCGTCAAAGAGAGAGCGTCGTTCAAAGAGTTAAGTTACATCGTACTAGAGTCTACAATGTAAATAAGTACGTGTTTGTGTTCGGGGAGCCGCGATAGTTGAGTGGTTGAGCGTTGGACTTTCAGTCGATGCCAGATATTTAGAGAGCCAGGACAGCAGAATGGTAGAGCGTTGGACTTTCAATGCTCGGGTCGTGAGTTCGAAGCCAGGCTGGGGACAAATATCTGATCGGGCATTTTTCTCGTTGCCCCGTCTTTGATACCACCCATACGCAGTGGAAAAGGGAGTTAACCCCCCCCCCCAAAAAAAAAGACAAACCAAAACAACAACAACAACAACACCCCCCCCCCCCCAAAAAAAAAACCAAAAAAAAAAAAACCAACAAAACAAAAAACCCCAACAAAACCCCAACAAACCGAAAATAAATAAATAAATAAAAAATAAATAAATACATAGATAAAATAAAATAAAATAAAATAACAACAACAACAAAAACTACATACACACTGACACGCCAAATATTTGTGCAAGGCCTTTTCTCATTGCCTCGTCTTTGATATCACCCATATATGTGGTGAAAAAGCACGTTAAACCCTCCAGCAACCATACCAATCCCACGGGTGCATGCTCCTACTTCAAATATGACTTCACGGCCCTAGAGCAAAACTTTTGAATCGAGGTGAACACCGTGAAACACTCTCCGCTGTTTTGATTGACACCCTCGTGAAGTCTAGAGCCTTCTCCCTCTCACCGGTTCTTCGTAGCTTCCCCCCTCCTCGTATCAGCACCCTCGCCTCATTGGAGAAATCAAGCGTTACATCACCTACATATTCCGATACTCCTTCCCCCCTGCCTTCCCTACTCACTCGCCGAGGGGGTCGGCACAAGTTCGCGCGGTTGCTGAAGGTTGAGCCGAACTTGCCTGACTAGATTATGTGCAGTCAAGTTCCAACGAAACGAGGTTTGGAGGTTTCCAGGTGAGCAGGGAGGGACTCGTGTGCTTGCAGACGTCAACGGGGAACTGGAGAGGGGTGGGTGAGTGTTTGGGGGTTTAACGTCCTTTTCCACCACATACAGGTGATATCAAAGACGGGGCAACGATGAAAAAGCCAGCACAAATATTTGGCCCAAGCCGGCCGGGATACGAACTCGTGACCCGAGAACTGGAAGTCCAACGCTCTACCATTCGGCCACCCCGGCTCCCCGCAGACGTCAACGGAGAACACAGCTTTTTATGGTTGTTGTTGCTGTTAATGTTGTTGTTGTTGTTAATGTTGTTGTTGTTAATTTTGTGTTTGTTTTGTTTTTGTTTTGTGTGTGTGTGTGTGTGTGTGTGTGTGTGTGTGTGTGTGTGTGTGTGTGTTAAAGGCACAACTTCAAGGGAATTCAAACGTAAAAGACAGATAAAACAAACACAAGACAGGTAAAACTGATAAAACAGATAAAAACGAATAGAAACTCATATCCACACACACACACACACACACAACACACACACACACACACACACACACTCACAAGGGAATCCAGGCGGACCTTTCCTTGGTTTCAATTATGAAAGCAAAGGTAAATGTGTGTGTGTGTGTGTGTGTGTGTGTGTGTGTGTGTGTGTGTGCGCGCGCGCGCGTCACGCTTGACTGACCTGCCCAATCAGCTGCCACGCATCGTTCTTCTCCCGCATGAGCAACGCGTAGACGATGGGGTGGGGACGGGTGACCGGGGGGTCGGACACTGGCTCCGGCCACTCCATATCAATCCACAGGTAGTCGGTGGATGTGTTCACCGCATCCGGGAACCACCAGTCGACTGCTTCTGACGTCACGTTGCCCGCTGGAGAACAGAGAAGGAAAGTTCAGTATCTTTTGTGCCCAGTGCCAGGACGTCGTTAAAGGTCTGCAATCTCAGCAAAAAACTGAGCCGCAAACTTTGCGGTTTTTTTTAACTGCATTAATGAGATTATTATTATTATTATTATTATTCAGCAAGAGCTTTTCTGGCTCAAGGAACAGAAGCCATTTTGGAAGATTTTTGTTGTTGTTGTTGGTTTTTTTTTTTTTTTTTTTGCATCTTCTTTAACCTTCCTCCATCATCTTCCCTTTTTACTACAATGATTGTCTTAATTTTGTGATTGTTTTTTTAACGTTTGTTTGTACCTACTTCTGTAGCAGCTCACAGAGCACAGGTGATTTGGTCTAGTGGGGTTAAGGCATCCGACTTCGGATCCTGAGCTGCCTGTTTCGAGACCTCGGTGGGCAGGAATATGGTGGGATTTCTCCTTGCTATATCGAGTCAAATCCATGTGCAGACTCGTTTACGGTGCCTGTCTCGCCTTCGTGTACACATGCACGCACATACACCAAGTGTGCACGCTAAAAATCCCACGTTCATCTTTCGAAGAAGAGTACGCTGTGGCCGGTGGCGTGGTAAAACAGAAATACTGTCGCACGCACCAGAGTGAATAGCAGGGTGGAGGTTTGCACATAAAGTAGCGCTTAGCGGCAAGAGGCTTTCACTGCTTCGTGCTCCAGCCCTGCGGCGCCGTGAGCATTTCAGCAGAGATGGATATGTGCGCCGAGAAGAAGTCTACCATACCATACCATACC
>JACVVK020000010.1:1852500-1870000 GCA_018292915.2 Batillaria attramentaria
GATCTGCGCCGATCCCGGCCTGCAATCTGACCAGTAATAAACGTACAGTATATGGTCTGTATTTGGAACTGTTGACGTCTGCCAACATCACGACACCGCTGTCTTTCAATGCTGATGGGATGAGGAGGAAAAGACACGCTATTATTGAGGGCAGGATATGGCTAGATTAATCTGCGACTGACGTGGGGCCGGCGGCTCATAGCACGCCGACTTTATGGTGATTAGGGTCGAAGAGTTATGCAAAAAGCCCCGCTCGGGTGATTGGTGAACGCCGTCTGTTTGTATTGCGAAGACGACGAGGGACGGTGAGCGCAGTTCACGGACGGAAGAGCTGAAGTGGTAACTGACGTGTTCAGTTACGGACTTATCCCGAGATATCTACCTCAGCCTTGAGGCAGCCTACCGGTGTTGTGCATCAGGGAGCACGCTATTAATTTTTTCGGCTTAAGTCCTGGACTGTATAGTTTAGTGGACAAGCCCGGTCTGGTTCAGTTTAGTTCCGTATTCATCCATTAACTACAGACTTCAACATAAGTCAAGGACTACCTTGACAGACAGGTCTAATTTTTCAGAATTCACAAAAAATAGAGATCAAGGAATCTTTCAAATTTTTTTGTTGTTGTTGTTGTGAAAGCGTCAAAGGGTTAACAATGCATCCTGCAAAGCTTGCTGAAGCTGAAAATCCACCATGTGCTGCACGGACATCTTCCAGGAATTTTAGCCAAATTTGCAAGTGGTCCTTGACCTATGTTGAAGTCTGTATTAAAATCCCATGCAATAATCGCAAGTTGCGCGCGTAGATCGTGAATGTGCGATTCGATCGTGAGCTAAAAATGCACGACAGGATTCTGCGGAGTCTTGCCTTGATAATTATTTTCATTAGATTTGTTGTGTCTTATATCGTATTTCTCAAACAGCTGCGTGCCAACTCGTTTGATTGAGTGCCAGGAAATGAGCGTTATTACATGCGCCAAAATTGACACTTCAAACTCAAAGCCTTTGTCGACTAAAAAACAAAATCAATAGACCTAAGCCTTGTTATACAAGTAATGAAATAGAACTAGAAAAGGGGGAGGGCCGAATTTCTTTTTAAGCATTTTCACATTTTACATTTCCAGTTTTTTTTTGGTTTTTTTTTTATCCTTTTTTAAAGTCCAAGCTGTTGTTGTAACCTTTCTCGCTCAGATAAATAATTATACAATCCCAGCGCCGTGAAACTGTTGCGTTTTCCAAGGGCTACGCTGCTGCTTACAAGGAAGTCTCAAGATGCAAGATACAACTTAATAATAATGACAGTACTTATATAGCACTATAACCTATCAATTAATGACAGTTCTAAGCGCTAAAAAAAAGGGCCGGGGGGGGGGGGTAGGAAAAATAATTATATATACAAAAAATTACAAAGCCACAAGGTCAGGGCGCGACCACACACACACACACACACACACACACACACACACACACACACACACACACACACACACACTATGCAAGCCAGAACAGTCAAGCGGTGTTATGGGCAGAAAACAGGTGGGTCTTTAGGGATGTTTTTAAGTTTCAAGGGAGGATGCTTGCCGGGGTGAATAAGGGAAAGAATTCCAAGGTGAAGGACCAGTGTAGGAGAAAGCTCTAGTGCCAACGGTAAAAAGTCTAGTGCGGTGAATCTTGAGGACAAGAGTGTCCGCTGAACAACGGAGGGAGCGTGACAAAGTGTACAGTTGGGTCTGTTCAGAAAGGTAGGATGGGGGCACAATACAAGATACTTTATTTCTGTAGCGCCTTTTGGGGGTATGGAGGATATCAGAAAAAGTACAAGCGGTAGCTGCATGGAAACAAAACAATCAGAAGACAACAGGATAATGTATAAAGAACACGAGTCTATAAATCCTGCTGTAACACGGAACAACGTTATCATCGTAGGAATATGTACACAAAGATGCCAAAGATAATGAATGCTGAACAGACAAATGAGGTGCGCAATGCAGCCCCCCCCCTCCTCCCCACCCCACCCCACCCACACCCACCCAAAGAGGCACCAATCGATCAACTGTCAAAACAACCAAGGACACCAATAATCCATACGTTTTTCTTCTTCAGTAACGCGAAAACTTGCTGTTTAAATGGATTGTGCTGCACGTGCACAAGGAAGTGGCCGGTTGAATTAAATCGATCTACCAAAACTACATGAGGCTACCAAGTATAATCCTTAGACAGTTTCCCGCTTTCTTTAAAAAAAAAAGAAACAAAAAAAACAAAGCAATATTCAAAGCAGGAAGTTTGTCATACCTCCATTAAACACGGCTTTTTACAATTACAGATTATTTCAGCGACTGGCCTAAATATGTCAACTTGTTCTTATAAGCTTAATTGAAGGTTGTTTGTAAATGTTCAACGCTCAAACAGGAAGTTTGTCAAAAGTCAATGATTTTTTTTTTAATTTTTACAATTACAGATTAGTCCGTTAACTGACCCAAATGTGTCACTTGGTTCTTGAACGCATACTAAAGGTTGTTGTCAAAATGTAGAAAAAGATGATGGAAACAGATGCAACGTTGGGCGTAGAGCTGAAAGCAGACTCTTGAATAATTTACCACAATGTCCTCGAGCACACGCAACAGTATGGGCGCTGCCTCGAAAGCAACAATTAAAAAAAAAAAATTATAAGAAAGGATATATGCGGTGCAGGATGATATCAAAGAGCGGACAACCCGGAAAGTGACAAGCAGGAATAGTAAAAATCTAAGCTCCCAACAAAAAGCTTTTCGAAGTGCGAAAATTTTTTACAGAGTCGACCGTGCAAGCATAGCCAACTCTGTCACAGTTGCAGAGTTAACACAGTGTCCAGAAACAGCGACAAAACCGTGCCGAAAAACTACCCCCACTTCCTGTCGGGCTCCGTCCACGCTACTTAGATCTATAAAAGTCAGCAGTTTGATTTTCACCCCTCTCACTCACGATACAAGCGTCGGCAGTCCAGCGATCTACCAGTGTTGCTATCGCGGCTCACAATCGTGACGAGAAGACTATGTGCATCAAGTGGTAACTGAACGGAAGCATTGACAATGTTGACAATGAACGTCAGTGTTCCACACCTGTAGAGGCCTTCCCTAGGCTCTCCAGACTTTGAAAATACAGTCGGTAAAAACTTTTTTTTTAAGTCATGAACTCCTTTCTCCACCGCAAGATTACTCAGTCTCGAACTGGAACCTTTTTATATTTTTCATTAAAAACAACAACAAAAAATTCGGTTTTATAACCACCCGGAAGTTTGCATCCAGTGAACACTAACCCTGTTTTCCCAGACCAGAGAGCACCGATATTCCCTGTGGCTCAATGTGCGAACCTGATTTGCCCCATAACTACAAAGTTCCATATGGGGGGGGGGGGGGGGGGGGGTGTATACTAGAAGCTCCTTCACGATTCTGTGGAACAAGTCAGTGTGTGTGTGTGTGTGTGTGTGTGTGTGTGTGTGTTTTATACACGAGGCCGGCAGACCGTGATGAGCGTTCCGGGCATGGAGTCGGTGAAGCGCTCATGGGTAACGTGTAGCGTTTCCTCTCTGGTGACTCACCAGCTTGAGCGTGACGTTCGACATTTATTTCACCCTTTCAGCTGACGTCATGGCGGCCCACTTGCTCAGTAGCCATTTCGCTGTAAAGTAGTCATGCTGGCTTTTTAAGACTACGGGGGAGGGGGGAGGGGGAGGTGTCAGCTGATTATTGGTAAAAAAAGAAGTCAAAACGTCAGTATACATCTCATGAGGTCTCTCTGGGTTGTTCAGGTGGAATGTTCAGGACGCTGCGCTATTCGGCTTGCGTTTCGACTTCAGTGTACTCAGTGGCAGTCGACGTGAGGCTGAAACTGTCTGTGTGTGCGCGGTACGATATTAGGCACAACCACAGGCAAAACTGTGTGTACGCGGTACGATATTAGGCACAACCACAGGCAAAACTGTGTGTACGCGGTACGATATTAGGCACAACCACAGGCAAAACTGTGTGTACGCGGTACGATATTAGGCACAACCACAGGCAAAACTGTGACAGCTCCAGCCTAGTAGAGACAGTTCATGTTTCAGCCCGACAAGTCCACCCGAAACCTGAGGTAGCCCGGCTGCGTGCTGTCTCTGACCCTTCCTGGGCTTTCAATGCTCGGGTCGTGAGTTCAAATCCCGGCTGGGGCCAAATATTTGTGCTGACCTTTTTCTCGTTGCCCAATCCGCACCCATTCATGGAGGTAAAGGACGTCAGTTAAACTCCCAGACACCCACCCCCACCCTCTAACCCTCCCTGTGCACCAGAAATCACGTGAATTGTCGGGCTGAACTGCTGACTAGGGACGTCTGAAGACTGATAGGTTTCTACGGGGTAAAAAAAAAAGTTCTCGGTCACTGTAACTACAGCGGTTGTCTAAACATGCATGTTCCGTCTCCTCTGGCCTCTGGAGAAGAAATCTGTTGTGGCGAGCACCAACAAAAAACAGTGACGAGAACACGCTCTGATTGCAAACTGTTTTCATTGCCAGGCGGAGTGGACAATACGAAGCAAAACTCAGCTCCTGTTTGTTTGAGGAACGTCACGCCGACTCCAGCCGCAAGTAGCATGGCGGCTTTGATGGGGGCGCCATCTGTTGGGAACGCTAGGTGTTGTAGAGTGACCTCCCCCTAAGATCGGCAGCCAGTGAAAATACACAACCACCGGGCTTTAACCTGAGTAGGCGGCTGCTGCTGTCTGTGGGGCTGGGTAGACGGATTTTGAACATGAATTTACATACAGTATAGGTTACGTGTGGAGAGATGTTTGGAGAGCCCGTCGTCTTATCGAGGCTAACGATGACACACAGGCGAACACTCCTCACGTAGCGAGCTCTTGTAGACTGCTTAAGGTCTCTTTCACCCACGAAAAGACTCGTGAGCGCGTAGAAAAGTTATAACCGGGTGGAGTTTATTACAGCACTTCTCTGGTGTGCACGAGAGAAGCTTGTATGTGCGAAGCTTGAGAGTGCAGTGTAACACCAGAGAAGTGCTGTAATAAACTCCACACGGTTATAACTTTTCTACTCGCTCACGTGTCTTCTGTGAGTGAAAGAGACAACACGCAGTCTATAAGAACTCGCTACGTAAGGAGTGTTCACCTGTGTATCGCCGTAACCCTCGATAAGACGCCGGGCTCTTCAACATTTCTCCACACGTAACAGTATACTCTGATTGGGAGAAGTCGAAATGCTTCTCAGTATACGGACCTATTAATGTACTGAGTACTGTAGCATATTTCGTACCGCGAACGAGTATCCCACGTGTTTGACCCTTCTTTCGGTTTTGGTCTTGTATGCGAGATTCAGGAGGAGACTGAAACGGTTCCTCAACGACTCTTTTGCCATTAAAAAACATTGCCTATATACTCTGTTTGACAGATCTGGAATCAGTTTTTTTTTTGTCGTCTGTGCGTTGGCCGGAGCGAAGGCAAATATTGGCCGTTGCTGCAGTCGCCATTTCGGTGTGTGCATGGGCAGTGAGGAGGAGTCAGACGAAAGTTTTGATGATAGTTTTAAGTCAGAAACACTGACTGACAAAAAAAGGGAAAGAGGAGAATCTGTGTGACGGTGTGTGCAGACAAGTAAAACATGACTTTGACGTGCAGTGTGGCTGTTTTCAAAAGGCAAGAATGAATTCCCTAGGATTTTTCCCCCCAGATGGCGCATGCGTAGCAATATCGATCCTTCGCTATTCAAAAAACATCTTTATTGTCCAGTTTAAAACAACCGGAAAATTTCCTTCTGGTGTCCGCACTGCACAGTATAAAATAAAATAAAATATGCATAAGTGTCTCCTAACATCAGTGTTAGGAGACACTTATGCATATTTTATTTTATTTTATACCTTCTCTCTCTCTCTCTCTCTCTCTCTCTCTCTCTCTCTCTCTCTCTCTCTCTCTCTCTCTCTCTCTCCTTCGCAGGAGCGTTTCTCTGGAATTCATTGCCATCATATATTAAAACGGTCCATTCACTGCGAACATTTAAGCAGTTACTTACACAGTACCTTGCAAACCTCATGTAGCTCGAACGCACGAACTAAACCTAAGGGACACCCATTACCTCACTGTTTGAGAATCCTGATATGTGCCAACATGCTCCTTTTAAATTTCAAATGTAAAGGCATATTATTATCGACATGTACATGCATTAGTCCACGTTGAATCTTGCTTACACTGATGCGTCTGCGGATGAGTGCTTGAGAAAGAGAGAGAGAGAGAGAGAGAGAGAGAGAGAGAGAGAGAGAGAGAGAGAGAGAGTCAGTCACCTGTAAATATTTGATCTCAATGTTTTAATTTTCTTTGCTAGATGCGTTTTAGTAGTGTGTAGCAACGGCAAGTTTGTAAATTGACGTTCTTCTCTGTCAAAACTTTAACCGTTGGGAAATAAAGTTTCATCACCATCATCATCATCATCATCATCATCATCATCTCTTTGGTGGTGCGGAAAGTGCTAAAAGCTCCGTCAGACGTGGCGATTTTCCGGGCCACGCCTACCAGCGTAAAACGCACTCCCAGCCAGTTAAATCGGCTCGCCAGGGACACTGAAGCGCCACGTCGTCGGCTCGCCAGTGAACAGAACACGGTCCTACTTTTTCCTTGCCACGCCGGTCAATCGCCGCTGACCGCGTGCTTTCGCTCTTCGTGTATTGTTCAGACCGGCGGCCGGCGCAATCCGCTCACCGTACGCTCGTAGCGTGTGAACAGAAAAGCCGTTCGGCGAGCGAGTGAGGGCTCCGCAGGCAGGCTCGTAGCGTGTGCCGTAAGTTTAAGGGTGTTATTGGCAAGATAACATTTCCTTTGCGTTACATAACGTTTCCACGTCCTCCTCACAAACATATACTGATGTTCAGACACCAGTCCCTCCCCCCCCCCCTCCTCCCCACCCTTCGCTCTAACCAGCCTGTTCCGAACTCGTTACAAAAGCAAAACGTTCATTACATAGCTGACGCCGCTAAACAGCGAACGTGCGGGCCAGGGAAGCGTCAATCACTAATTACCGCACGTGCAGCGAACGCCACTTAACGTTGTTAGTGCTGGCACCCTCTCCTTACAGCTCAAGAACACCGGAGCGGACGAGGCAGATCACTGGTAGTCTTCCGTAATTGTCGGCTGTTGGTTCTAATAGTCTGCCCATCAAACCAGTAACTAGAGTTCTGCAGAGATCGGAGCGGTCGGTGGTCTAGTGGTTAAGAGACTTGTCACCAGTGCGAGAGGTCAAGGGTTCGAGTCCCACTGAACCCACCACGCACGCTCACGTGAATCACAAGCATTCTCTCACACACTGGACATAAACACATTACAATCACGTGGTGCGAAGGGTCAGCTCAGCTATTTAAATTTCGGAATTTAGAATTGCATTTATTTTTCAAATTTGGTGGGCTGAACATTTCCAAAGCAGAGGGGGGGGGGGGAGGAAGCCGGAGTACCCGGAGAGAACCCCCGACGATCGGCCCGAATGAACGGTGCCACATACGAGAAGGAAAAATTCTTTGCCCCGAGTGGGACTCGAACGCCCCAACCTCTCGCATTGGTGACTAGACCACCGACCTTCCCACGTGTATCTCATGCTCGTTCTTAGGCTGTTAAGAGTTACCAGAAAGCCACTGCAAAATATGATGGTGTCTGTTACAGTAGTGTTTTTATTTGGATTTTTTTTTAAACCAGCACTGTCGGTGTCGGTGATACAGGCCAGGTGCTAGTTAACACTCCGATCTAACCAGATCTGGCCGACTTAACCAGATTCCCGGCCCCGTAAGTGTAATCGGACCGCGACGCCCAATAGATAATCCGCTGTTCTGCTCGTCAGGAAGAGCCGCATAAGGCCGCTAAAAATGGCCAGCGTAGCGAGAAATCAATGCAGTGACGAGAGCGCCGACCACGGCCACCGATTAGACAGGCCTCGAAAACAGAGCATCACCCATCCGTCACTGTCTCGTTTCGGCCGTCACTAATTTTGGTTTGATCATGTTTTCTGACGTCAGTTCTGTTTTAGGGAAGGGAGGGGGGGGGGGAGGGCTGTGTGTGTGTGTGTGTGTGTGTGTGTGTGTGTGTGTGTGTGTGTGTGTGTGTGTGTGTGTGCGCGCGTGTGTGTGTGTGTGTGTGTGGGGGGGGGGGGTAGGTGGGCGGGGGGGGGGGAGTGGGCCTTCCCCGCTAGGCCCGAGACGGTTGCAGATTGCGTAACAGTGGCTTTAAGTGGTTTCAAGTGATCTGAAGATTTCTAGTTTTAAAAAAAAAACTGCGATTTTTTGTGGGGGTTTTGAAGAGTTAACTCAAAAGAGGTCTTTCTTGCTATCACCTCACTTTCTTTGTAGTTATCGTTAGATTACACACAGAGACTCTATTTTTTCAGTTTGTGTTGTGCATGTTGAAAACTGCACGTCCACGATCCCCTTAATGGCCGCGCCGAGTGAATGGCAAAATCATGTTCTCGGTTGAAACGTATCCTTCACATGCACTTTATCTAACGAGTATACACGTGTTTTGCCGTCTACTGGACGAGCTGGCTGTAATCTTCGTGCACATGATAAGTACGATGTGCGGTTGCACTTGCACACACACACACACACACACACACACACACACACACACACACACACACACACACACACACACACAGTATCCATCTACCTAAGCAATTCTGTTTCACTCTGTCGACCGTGCCCTTGTTTCGTATTAGAGAAAGTGAAAGTGCGGCGCCAAATATTTCCTGTACAAATGCGGCCGTGAGTGTTTCTATAAATAGACCGGCCCAGCCAACGCCTTCGCTTCAAAAGCTAGCGTAGGGCAAAATCACCGTGGCGCGGGTCTTCGCGTTGGTCGAGCGCATTCGGTGAAAAGTTCACCACGACGTCTTTGTATGCCAGACAAGCGTAGTGGGGCTTTAAACAGCGATATTAAATGAGGGTCATTTGCTCTGAGCCCCTTCTGAAAAGAAAAAGACCATTTTCGGAACCGTGCGTCACAACCAAGCGACCAATACCCAGCATTAGCGGCTATGATTTCATGAAGAAACGAGCAAAATGGGTCAAATTTCGTCTCCATATTGTCGTCGGGCAAATAGCCTATAATGCGGGGGGAGGGGGAGGGGGGAGGTGTGTTGCCCCCTGGAGTGAGCAGTGCAAGCCGCCATAAAGAGCGAGACAATGGTCGGTGACGTTACAGACAAACATTTTCATAATAGCGCATTTTCATAATAGCGTCATTAGCGCAATGACAGTCTCGTTCTATTTCAGAGAGTCATTATGATCGTCGTGACCATGACGTAGTTGTGGTGCGCTGTCCGTGTCATACGCGAAAGTTTTATTTCAGCCGGTTAGGTCAGTATGTCCTTTCAAGATGGAAGAGTGGGAGAGAGGGAGGGGGGGGGGGAAGAGAGGGCGGGCGGGTGGACCGTTAGGTCCGCGCTGGGGGGACGGGGATCAACAAGGAGGGGGGGGGGGGTGTTAGGCTTAACTTTATGGAGGAAAGGGACGTACACCTTAACGCGTTTCGTACCGCGCACTCTTTTTTCGGTTTTCGGCCCTGTATGCGAAAATCATGCCAGATGAACGATTCCTTAACGGCTCTTACTGCAGCAAACACGAGTATAATCAAAGTGCAACCACTCTCACCGAGTCAAATTTAAATAATTTGCATACATCTAATTACATGAATTAATTATGATTTTTATTTTTTTACTGCCCCAGTTCTTTGCCAGTTCCAGTGGTGTTCCTCCCAGGTAATGGGTGGACTCCATGGAGGACTCGGAAGCTGGGGCAATTTTTTTATTATGCATGATGATGAAGATGAGCATGATGGGAAGATGATGCTATGGAGGTCCGTGTGGTTTGGGACTGCGGTACAGGGCCGCATTCCACGCTTCCCGCCATAAACATCCCGGCATTAACCAGGCCCGGGAACTACGGAACCTGCGGTGCCGGCCGTGTAATCATCCACATCATAAGACGTGTCATACCGAGCGAAGCACCCCCAAAGTCGCACCCGTGAAGTGGGTGAATCTCGACTGTGTGGCAACAACCTCCCCACTGGGCCCATAGCACAACCGCTCTGGGTAGGAGCCGACCTAGGTAGGAAAAATCCCGCTTGCCTCGGCTGGGACTCCCGGTCCACAGTCCGAAGTGCTAACCACTACACCACGGAGGCCGATTAATTATGATTTGTTATTATTATTGTTATTATTATTATTTAGCGAGGCCACTAGTGTACAACCCCAAACTTACTTGGTAAGCAATGAGTTAAGAAACACAGAGGGAGGGAGGGAGTGAGCTGACGGACAGTGGTCCTGAGTTCGATTCTCTCAAGAAAGCCAAAACTTTCAGCTGACTTTTCCCCGCCTGCCTCGCTTCTAATGCTCGGGTCGTGAGTTCGATCCCGGCTGGGGCCAAATATTTGTGCTGGCTTTTTCATCGTTGCCCCGTCTTTGATATCGCCCTATGTGGTGGAAAAGGACGTTAAACCCCCAAACACCCCCCCCCCCCCCCCCCCCGCCTGCCTCGTCTTCGTTATCACCCGCAAGAGCCGCAGCCAACAAGGACAGACCACTACCGGCATAGTGGACAAACGGCGTAAGCGTCTATCAAACATGTGACGCTTTGGTCGTTTTCCCGGCTTTAGTTAGTGATGATTTGTGGTTCCAGCCTGACCGATGTCTGTCCCGCTCGGTTTTCGCGAAACAGTGACACGCGACACCGATTTTTAACCCGCCTCTCTGTCTGTCTGTCTCTGTCTCTCTCTCTCCAGCATTTTGTTGCGGGTTCATACGCAAATTACGACCAGAAAAAACCACCTTAAAATCCCTTCAAATAACACCAATTTAAAGTTTGGGAAGTTGTTGTGCCCCCCCCCCCCATGTGTGAGTCATGCACGGCATGTTACCTGCCGCGTGATGCGGTCATCGTGACCTTAACAGAGCACTGACCGCGGCGGATGGGATGGATTAATGTGAGGCATATCACCCATTTCCTGTCTTTTGTCCACCCGCACTGACAATAATCACGCACGTCAGCACAGCAAGAGGACTTTCCAAACACAAGAAAAATAGAAGGAAAAAATAAAAATAAAAAAGGCCGACCGCTGATGGCCACTGAGATGGCGGCTGACGTTACTGACTCTGCATTACCAATAAAATGACCTAAACGAGTTTTTTTTAATTTTTTTTTTATAATCTGTTCGCTTTACTCGAAAGTCTGATTTTACGTCTGCACTATAACGAGTTCCTACTAAACGCTGCACAAAATTTAAAGTTATTGAACTTTTGTTCCTTGCGCCCGGCAGTCACTGAGGCTACTGGCCCCCCGTGATGTCATCGTGACCCGAACAGAGCACTGCGGGCCGCGCCGCGGAGGTGGTCGACAATTTCAGGCAAGTCTGACATTAGCCAGGCACGTTCAGCAAGTTTTCTATATTTTATTTTATTTTTGAGAGAGAGCGGGGGGGGGGGGGGGGGGGGGGGAGAGAGAGAGAGAGAGAATAGGCCGTTGCCCGGATGACGGCTGACGTCACTGACTGCATCAAATGACCTAGACAGGTTTTGGGGATTTGGGGATGTCTTTTAAAAGATAAAGATAAAAATAAAGTGAAACTAAAGATCAAAACTTTACTTTATAAATACCATCGCTGGGAAAATGTCTTTGGTACAGGCTCTCACAAGCATAAGCATAAATAATCTAAGACAATCTGGACGGCGCAACACAATCCCCCATCTAACGACCAGATGCCACAGCTCCAGCGTTATGAACAGACCACCATCTTCAGACTAACGAACTGGACACTGCAGACTGCGTGCCCACCTGTGCCGCCTTGGACTGTCACACTCACCAGACTGTCCGTGCGGAACAGCCCCTCAAACCCCGGAACACATTCTGCAGTCCTGCCCCCTCTTCAAAGAAGCAAGGACACAACACTGGCCGAACGGAGCCACACTGGCAGAGAAACTCTGGGGCAGCAAAACAGACCTCTTGAAGACCACTGCTTATTGAAAGACCACAAACCTAATCATCTGAGGCGGAGTCCAGAACAGGGAACGCAGAAGAAGAAGAAGAAGAATCTAAGTTAAACACATACATCTTGTCACATCAAGGGGTAACTGCTTTTTTGATACATAAAAACGTATTTTTGCTCCAAAGAAAATACTGATGTAGGAGACAGACTCAGTTTAAAGTTGTCCTGCCAAACTGATTTCGAAGTTCGAAATTCTGCACTGACTTCCCAGAAAATTACAGTTTCAAATGCTAACTCACTCACACCTGCTAAACCAGTACCACCTAATAACGTTTTCAAGTAGCTGACATGAAGGAGTAAAATCGCTCGTTTGGACAGCAAAGCGTTATTCAAAAGGAGTTTAAGTCAAAAATGTCGTAGCATCGCGTATTTCCGAAAGTGCCTTCGTTTCCTATCTAGCTCACTCTCCATGTATGTCTCTCCTGACTGGGGCCAAATATTTGTGCTGGCTTTTTTTTTTTTTTTTCGTTGCCCCGTCTTTGATATCACCCTTACGTGGTTTGAAAAGGACGTTAAATTCCCAAACACCCACCCTCCCACCCTATGTATGTGTTTGGCCTGAGGTGTGAAACGTGCAACTATCGTACAGCTGTTCAGTCACTCCGACAGCTGCGTCAGTCGCTTGACCAGCTAAGCTATCAGGCTGACCCCCCTTCCCCCCCCCCCCCCCCCCCCCCCTCAAAGCGGCGAAGAATTGTCGGAATATCGGATCAGTAGCATCACGTAAAACAATAATCCTGAAGTTACTGCCAACCTAAGAAATGAGTTCATCGCCGGATTAAGGATGGGCAAGCAGAATTCGGCAGGGCAAGACCTTCTCTCCCCCCCCCCCCCCCCTCCCCTTGCCCCCTCCCCCCTCTCACCCGCCGAGAACCCCCAATACGTCAGCGCATAACTCTCCCAAGTGCGCCCTCCCACAGGATCCGTCAGATGCAGTAGAGATACACACACGCACAAAACACCTGCCGGCCGATCTCGACCACGAGGGGTAAACACGTGACCTGCGCAGCATGACTGCCGGTTTACCACCTCAACAGTCTGGAACTCTCTACCTACGAGTGTGAGACAGCAACCTACACTGTAGTATTTCAAATCAGAGCTTAATACTTATCTGTTTCAACTTGTTTTCTACTAATTCAGATTCATGTACCCGTAGTGCTTGCTGTTTTCGGTGGTACATGTGCGTGTGACGGTGTGATGTGTGACCGACTGCGCAATGAGTTGATGTATTTTCAAGAATTGCGCTGTGTAAATGTGATTTATTATTAACTCATTCGCGACGGGACACTTCCATCAAAGGTCAGTTCAGCCACGCATCGCCCACAGCTCATCAAAATTGAATTCTCCGTCCATTTTTCACTAAGTACAGAAATCATTTGCATTGTCAAGTGTGTGTGTGTGTGTGTGTGTGTGTGTGTGTGTGTGTGTGTGTGTGTGTGTGTGTGTGTGTGTGTACAATAAAGCCTGCTAGAGACGTTTGTTTACATGTAGACATGGGCAGTGTTGAGTCGGCGGCAGCCCCAGTCACAATACAGTTAAGTGCTATGAGGAAGCGTGGGCAGTACGACGCGACTGGTCAGGCCGATTTCAAACATGTGCGTTTCCGAGGATTTCGATGACACGGGGGATACACACGTGACCAGCCGCAGAACGATGGCCGGCGGAAAGCTGGACCCATATGTACATGAGATAGTACCCACCCACCCGCCCATATCGCACTGGCGCTGGCCACGTATGTCTCCCCTGTGGAACGGAACTCCAGATAATTCACAGGGCGACAACGATTCACATTGGTAGACGATAATTTTTTCGATCTAATAATAATATAAAAAACTATTCATACAAACTCGACCTGTGAGTTAGCTCAGTCGGTCCTATCTGACAACACACACACACACACACACACACACACACACACACACACACACACACACACACACAAACAAACAAAACAGGCGGGCATTTTCCTCGACCATCGTGCTGTCGCTCAGTAGCCACGTGGGGGAGCCTGGGTGGCCGAATGGTAGAGCGTTGAAACTTCTAATGCTCGGGGCGTGAGTTCGTATCCCGGCCGCTGGGGCCAAATATTTCTGCCCGTATGTAGTGGAAAAAGGGCGTTAACCCCCCACTGAAACACCCACCCACCCACCTACCCGCTAGCCACGTGCTTATTCCCCGTAGAACTCGCCGAAATCATCGGAAGCGAACAAGTTTCTAGGTGCCTGTTTACAACACACGGCGGAATTCTGCCTTAACACAGATACCCTCCATCCACCCCCTCCCTTCCCCTTCTCCCCCCCCCCCCCCCCAAACCTCTGTTCCTCCCCTGGCAGCGTGCCTCACAAAGCGCTATTCTCGGCCTTTTGACAACAACGGTGCCGCTAATATACGCGTAAAGCTCTTACACAAGACGAAGGGATCGAGTTTCATGTTGCGGGAAGCGGCCCCTTATTTCCACCGGTGTTAGCGAGAAAATCTTTTTGATTAGCTTGTTATTTCAACATGTGTGCGGCTGCTCCGCTCAGTCTTTTCAAGTTACGGCGCCTGGACTACAAGGGTGAGTGAAACGAGGATGCTTAAAGCGCCGTGGATGAGGAAACAGAGACAGAATGGTCTTTTTTTTTGTGGGGGTAGGGGAGGAGGGGAGGGGGGAGGGCGCATTAGAGGTTTATCGAACAGGAGAAAACATCTGAACTACGACCTTCGCAAAGGCACGACCACTTTCTTGGTGGTGGTGGTGATCCCAATGCAGTCAGTGTGTGTGTGTGTGTGTGTGTGTGTGTGTGTGTGTGTGTGTGTGTGTGTGTGTGTGCATTTTCCTACTTGGGGAGCCGGGATGGTCGAATGGTAGAGCGTTGGACTTCTAATGCTTGGGTCGTGAGTTCGATCCCGGCCGCTGGGGCCAAATATTTGTGCTGGCTTTTTCATCGTTGCCCCGTCTTTGATATCACCCTATGTGGTGGAAAAGGACGTTAAACCCCCAAACACCCACCCCACCCCTCCCCATTTTCCTACTTCATTGTCCCTAATGGGAAATTCGAACTGCTTCCCCCAGGGAAGCGCGTTTGCCGCGGTGCGGCGCCACCTAACCTACTTATCCTGTTTTATTTTGTTTTAAATGTAATATTGCTGGGGGAGAGAAACCCCCGATGAGTATCCCGGTAGCCGGGAAAAACCGATATCACATATCACAAACTCGACCTAGGCTCGAACCCACGCTCCAGCCCGATTCAGTGTTCAGAAGAGTGGTCAGCAAGTGAACTTGAATCAGATGCTTCCTCAGTTCAGTTTGTCCGGGCCGATGGAATGACAGCTATGAAAGTTCCTGTGATACTGACGCTGATCTCACGTCCTCACCAAGGGATGACTGGACACTCCAGCTCAGCAAAATCCGACCTTTATCAGAGTTTAATTTCTAGCACTGCTCTGCGCGAACGGCGTTGCGAGTGCACCTAGTCACCAACCGGTCTAGGTGCATCGTTCAACACGATTGTACTTTCTAGTTCCACTTCTAGCCGAAGACCAGCTGCTACTGTGAGTCAGCAGCCTAGCCTAGTTGGCACCAAGAGATTCTAGTGTCATTTTTTATCCACTTTCTGCGACTGATACCAGTTGACACACTTGGCATCTCGTCAGGTGCGCGCCCTAGCAACTCGGTACGAGTCAACCGTGCACTGACGTAGACTGGTTGGTTGGTTGGTTGGGTCAGTGGTTGGTTATAATAATAATAATATGGGTACTTAAGAGACGCCCTCCCTCTCGCGGGAGCTCAGGGCGCCTTACAATCAACACACACACACACACACACACACACACACACACACACACACACACACACACACACACACACACACACACACACACACACACACACACACACACACACACACACCCAGAAACACACACAACATGCCTCCACACATACATTTAACTAAAAACACATGATGTGCAGTATCATACACGGGCTGCCCCCGGCTTACACACACACACACACACACACACACACACACACACACACACACACACACACACATGACCAGCAGGATGATGATGTGGTAACAGTTATTGGTTGAAGGCTGTGAAGAGGTGGGTTTTCAAATTTGTTTTGGTTGGTTGGTTAAAGCGGCCTACGTACCCCAGGATGAGCAAGAGAATGGGATCTTTAACACGCCCACTCAAGATTTGTGCATGCATCCCAAATTAGGTGAGACAGGCATTGTGAATGAGTCTGCACATCAGGTTTGATTTGTTATTATTACGCTGTACTTACGCCTGCTACCCCTCCTGGGGCATAGGCCGCCGACAACTGAAGGGATTTCCAGCCATCTCTGTCCTGGGCTTTTTGTACCAGCTGGTTCCATGTCATCCCCATAGTCTTAATGTCTGCCTCAAGGTCATTATGCTGTGTGCTGTCACAGTATTCGCCGTATTACCTTGTGTATGTTCACAGGCGGAGGCTATATATAGGCTTCTGGCCTTTTGCCACCGTCTGAATACTTGTTTGTGTACTGCCCAGCGGAATAAAACCATGTTTAAATCAATTTTGGTTCGATTCGATGAAACAAAAACTGACCAACCAAATTTCTTTCCAAAACTGAGGGGATTCGAACCCCGGCGACACCTCACGATCCGACCTAGGACGCCGTATCCGTTAGGCAAAATCCCCCTTATTGAGTTTTAAATTCCCTTTTGTTTCGCAACTCTGAGATACTAAGTATCACTTTAACAGTTAAGTAGTCTGCCATTGTTTCTGTGCCTTTGTCTGTAATTGTATATCTGCATCACGGTGTGATTGCGCAATATTTGTTGTATATATACGCTTACTATTTATCTTTGTTTTACCTAGTTTTAATTGTTATTGGTTTTCTACGCTTTTTTGTAATCGGGAGTTCGAGAAGGTGCAGCGTCTCCTGTATATCCTAGGTTTATACTGCCCCGTAGACCAGTTTGCATCCTTTATCCAACGTTACATTTTTGTTTTTGTTTTATCACGTATTGAAGGCACACTTAGTCCCGAATTAGTCTTTAGTGCTTGCGCGGCTTCAAGCCATAAAAACTCACTCAAGTACTCGCTTCAGTGTGTGTGTGTGTGTGTGTGTGTGTGTGTGTGTGTGTGTGTGTGTGTGTGTGTGTGTGTGTGTGTGTGTGTGTGTGTGTGTGCAGCACTATGAGTTGCGTTGCTTCGAGATTAAGCGCTCTATAAGTATTATCAAGTATCACATGTGTGTCTTTAGCTGCGCAACAGACATTCAGAATCACACGTCAATCTCTCCTAACGCCGGCAACAGATATTCCGGATCACCTACAACCAGTCTGAGAACGCAGCTTACCACGGCTCACATCTGCCCGCACGAGCCGCAATAAAACAAAATGAGGCAGCAACACACACCCCTGCCGAGAAGAAGTGCGACGCGGCAAACTGATGTAACATTTATGCCCGCCCGAACACTGGAAGCGGAGCAACAAAA
>JACVVK020000010.1:1875000-1882500 GCA_018292915.2 Batillaria attramentaria
TACAGGCGGTGAGTTCTTGCAAAGGCGGATTCAGTCGGCGTCGTAAACACCATTGTATTGCATTAAAAGATGTGGTGCAAGTCATCAAGATAGAGGATTTGGGGGAGTACAGGAGCACTCACGAGCGAAACTGTTCCGGTAAAGCGTAAGTTGGTTTAGCAAAGATGGAATTAGACCGTTCAACTGGTTACCTGGTTGGTTAGCTTGTTGGTTGGGCTTTCACGTCCTTTGTCCATGCAGGGCGCAATGGTACCGATAATATCGAAGGTGGGGAAACGAAACAACAACAACACCCCCCCCCCCCCAAACAAACAAAGAGTTCAGAACTCACCCCAGCGAAAAATCACGTGCTCTCTGTTTGCACAGCATGCAGGGCACCTCAGGTTTGAGCGGAATAACTCGGACTGAGTACTGACCTGAAGCCAGTGCAATTGTTAGTCTGCACGTGGCTTAGACTAGAGGGCGTACATCCAGCGTTAAAGCGGGAAGTGCCCCACGGTATATAAAGAAGGGGAGTGTTTCCCGTGTTATACCGGCTACCCGCTGACCTACCCTTAAGATAATTTTTGAGAGAGTTGTTGTTGTTGTTGTTGTTTTTGTTGTTTGAGAGAGAGAGAGAGAGAGAGAGAGAGAGAGAGAGGGGACAAAATACTTTATGTATTTAAGAGGGAGGGGGGAGTGGGAGGGGGTTGAGGAGAAACTAAAAAGAAGAAAGATTTAAAAAAAAAAAAAAGGACTCTCCGGAAAAGTGGTCTCGCAAATTTCTCGGCAACACAAATTTGCCAGGGCCCATTCAAAGCCGGCAGCAGCTCCCTAATCAAACAGCAAATGACAACTTGACGTAATCCCATTTGCAGAGGCCTTTTAAGCGCAGTGGTGGGTATCTCCGTCCTCCTTGTCGCTTCCCTCCGCACACACGTTCGCCTGCCAGGAAGCATGTACGACAAAGGCAAGGTACAAATGCCGTCACCGTGTCCCGGCGCGAGAATCTCCGAGATTAACGCGACAGCGGGGCCAGAGGCTGCTCTAACACCTTAAAAAGGGATCACGTTCTGTGTCGGCCCCTTTGATGTCGGGTTGGGGCCCGCGCAGGGTGTCGTCGCCGCACCGGGGGTTAAACAACCGAGGACTGATTAGCTGTTAATCCGGGGGGTGGGGGAACTGGAGACGGCTGCTAATCCAAACTGTCGTCTGTCCGTGTAGGTTGAACGAGTGCCCCCCTACTCAATTTTTTTTTTTTTTTGGGGGGGGGGGGGGGGGGTCACCTTAATCCACCGAACTGTTACACGCGTCTGTGGCAAGATTCACGGGGGATAACGTCCCTTATGTCACGTGACTTGAGAATGTTCATTGAGTTGTTAATTTACGAGGAGAAAGCTTCGGCAAATTTCTCCCGAATCGCTGCATCAACAGCACAACCGCGCTAGGGAAGAACAGCACGGGGGTAAACCACGTGTTTTGAAAATGTACAAGGCGCCCGGAATCTAGGAAGAGCAGGATATTTCAAGATCTAAGCTCCCAACAAGCTTCCGAAGTGTGAAAAATTTTTACAGAGTCGACCGTGCAAGCACAGCGTCCCTGAAACCCCAATAAAAGCCAAGGGCAGTCTGATTTCACAGCTCAGTTTGCGTTTTGACACTGAGCGAGAAAGATCGTGCAGCACTGATTCAACATCCGCTAGACACTGTAGCGATGTATCTCGCTCACTGCCCAAAAGCCAAACAATGTCACGGCAAACCCATGCTCTTGTTTTATAGGGTCCCCGAAGCGCTGAAAACTCTGCAACTGTGACAGAGTTGACTGTGCTTGCACGGTCGACGCAGTAATTTTTTTTTTCACACTTCGGAAAGCTTTTTGTTGGGAGCTTAGATCTTTAATCCCTTGCCTCTCAGAAACACCGCCAGCGTTTCCTTCCAGAGCACAAAAAGGCGTTTGAATAATTCTCATTAAAAAAAAAACCTCGTGTTTGAATCAATACAGCTGAATAAAGGGTTTGAATAAGTCTGGTTAAACTACACGCTTGAATAAATCGCGTTCGCTTGACCGTGTCCAACTGTAGATCAGGAATGAATTCATTATCAGGATCGATTGTAGCTGGTTATTGCTTGTTTCCAGCGAGACTTGATAGAAAGAGTATTGCCTGAACTCAAACGGGGAGCCGAGGCGGCCGAATGGTAGAGCGTTGGACTTCTAATGCTCGGGTCGTGAGTACGTATCTCGGCCAGGGCCAAATATTTGTGCTGGCTTTTTCATCGTTACCCCGTCTTTGATATCACCCGTATGTGGTGAACAAGGACGCTAAACCCCAGACACCCACCCACCCACCCGCCTGAACTCAAACTAGAAACTGCAAGGACTCTTCAAAAGATAGTATTGTGTTATTATTTTTAAATAATAATAATAATAATGAATAGTACTTGTTTAGCGCTTAATCTCACTGGAAAGCAACTCATAGCGCTACACACACACACACACACACACACTGACATGCACAACCCGGCCTGATGCAGATGAACAATTGCAGTCAAAGGCACTGAAACAATGGCAGACTATTTATAAGTGTGAAAGGCCTGACGGAAGAGATGGGTTTTGCAACGGCAGAAAAAAAGAATAAAAGCATTCACAATCGAAGCTTTGAATTATCTTGGCTCTGACTGAAAACTGAGGACTAAGCTTTGCTGCTGCAGAATCATTTTGAATTCATACTTCTTGTCACTTTTGCTTCCGTGTGTCTGAGACTTTTTGTGATTGTGTGAATAGTCAAAAAATTATTGTGTGATATTGATACTCTGTCCAAACTGAAACCTGCAGAGTGGGCGGTGCTGTAGAACGTCTGGGCCCGTATGTAGAAGTCAAGGTTAGTTTAACCCACGGCTACGAGCCGAACCCAGACTAGGACAAAAGATACCCAAAAGCAAAATTAAATTTAAAAAGGAAGCGAAGAAAGGAAGAAAAAAATCCTTCTATAGCGACTTAGGCACCTTGCTGGAATGGGCCTGCTTCTTGATTTAAAACAACAACAACAACAACAACAACAAACCCAGAAAATTTAACCCTAGAGCTAGTTTAGTTCGAGGTTAGACTCTAGCCCGGGGCTAAAAGCTCTAACCTCGACTTTTGCATACGGGCCCTGGTCATTTTGAATTTTGTCTGTTGGGATATTTTTGCTAACACATCTACGACTTTCGAAGTTTTGTGGATTGTCGGGGTGGATTGTTTGAAATTGTTTTCTCTGGTTGATTGTTTGCAGGTTAACGTCCTTTTCCACCAAACACAAGACTGGCGTCAAACACAGGAAAAGCCTGTACTATTTTTGGCTTCCAGTAGGAATTTGAACTCAAGACCCGAGCATTCAAAGCCCAACACTTTACAGGCTGGGCTATCACGTGGGAACAGTGTCAACTCCTGAGAGATGGGACGGACCGCATATGGGCTTTTCCTAGAAACTCGATGTCATGCTGACCTAACCTGACCTGACCTGCCGTACTTAACTGAACTGTACTGAACTGTTAATGAACATAACTGTTAGACTGTTTCCGTGGAATAACGACTGCTTGGGGAGGAATGAGAGAGAGAGAGAGAGAGAGAGAGAAGGAGGGAGGTGTGTGATGTCACTCAGTGTGTGTGTGTGTGTGTGTGTGTGTGTTGCGTGTGTGTGTGTTGCGTGTGTGTGTTTGGGGGGGGGGAGGAGGGGAAGGGGGGGGGGAGAAAAAGAATGAGGCATGCTGAGTGGCACGGGGGCTATTAGGTAGGTATTGAAGATCTAACGGACGATAAGACTCTCGGAGGAATGTTCCAGCAGTCAGAACTAACGACGGGCTGTGCAGAGTGTGACATGCACGTGCAACTCGGTTAAGTGCAGCCAAGAGGTCACGTCAGCCGAGCTGCGCAGTCAAGAAACAATGAATCTGGCCATAAATTTACATATCATTATGGAAATGCCTGCTGACCTAGAATGACGAGTAAAACGACATGCGCGTGCTTTTTGAAGAGAGGCATTACTAAGACATGAACCTTTTTGATGAACTGGGGGATGAATGTAAGAGACGCATTGCTAAGAGACATGAACCTTTTTTGATGAACTAGGGATGAATGTACGATGGTGGTTTGAATAAACCCCACGTAAAGCGTACGCTTTATGAATAATTTAACAAAAACTGCAATGGGTGGGTGTTTGTGGGTTTAACGTCCTTTTCCACCACACAAGGGTAATATCACGCGAGAGAGAGAGAGAGAGAGGGAGGGAGGGAGGGAGAGAGAGAGAGAATGACAACGACAATGACAATGACACTTCATTTTCCAAAGATAGAAGATTAGGTGCGGAGACCTGTCTTACATCTTGTCCTTGCTCTTCTTCACACACACACACACACACACACACACACACACCGCCACTACCACCATTTTCCACTGTGTGTGTGTGTGTGTGTGTGTGTGTGTGTAAAAATCCGGGTAAAAAAACAAAACAACTAGTAAAGTAATGATTTCAAAGGGTCAGCAGCTTAGGAAAAGGACGCATAAACAATCTGACTAACTGCAACATTGACTGACTGACTGATCAAACCACATTCACAACCCCCCTTTCGTCATGAAAAGGGAACGTTGAGTGGCCAGCATAATCCCGCTACAAGCCCACAGAGTTACATACACAGGTAAAAGTAAATACATCTGTGCGGTTGCAGTGTACGAGCCCCACCCTGGGGGCATGTACCCGGTAATGAACTCCATTCACCAGCGGATATGTCATGTGCCCAGTTGGGACGATGTGATCAGACCTGTATGGAAAACCGTTTGGACCACAATTGTACGGCTTCAGTTTGGGGCGCGCGCTGCATGTTGCAATATACAGTTAAAGACGTACGTGAAAATGACGTACGAGAAAATGACGTACGTGTAAAAGTAAGTCACTGTCGAGGCAAAAGACTATAACGAAAAGAGAATGCTCACCCACTGAGATCTATCTATCTCTCTCTCTCTCTCTCTCTCTCTCTCTCGGGGAGCCGGGGTGGCCGAATGGCAGAGTGTTGGACTTCTAATGCTCGGGTCGTGAGTTCGCATCCCGGCTGGGGCCAAATATTTGTGCTGGCTTTTTCATCGTTGCCCCATCTTTGATATCACCCGTATGTGGTGGAAAAGGACGTTTAAACTCCCAAACACCTACCCCCCCCCCTCTCTCTCTCTCTCTCTCTCTCGCGTAACGATAAGTAAGACGTTTTTTGATTGGCCTATAAAATATAAAGCAATTCCTACATTTGCAAAATAGTCTTGCATTGTGTTGCGCAACAGAGCGCACAACCCACACAACCACGATTTTGAACCCACCGGTATTCCATAAGTAAGAGCAGCCCCCGTGTCACGTGGCGCGTGACGGACAGGCAAATCGATTTCAGGTCTACTGCAAGACCCTTCCCTGGACAAGGTGAATGGCAGGTGGAAAGTGACGACATTGATTCTGCTGCGTGGGACACTCCGAGCACTTCAAAATGCATTTATATGGGTGGGGTTTTCCCTGCTGAGTTTCAGGATGGTTTTATTCGGATGAAAAATGCAACACACACACACACACACACACACACACACACACAGAGAGAGAGAGAGAGAGAGGGTGGATGGGTGTTTGGGGTTTAACGTCCTTTTCCACCACATAGGGTGATATCAAAGACGGGGCAACGATGAAAAAGCCAGCACAAATATTTGGCCCCAGCCGGGATCAAACTCACGACCCGAGCATTATATGTCCAACGCTCTACCATTCGACCACCCCGGCTCCCCCAGAGAGAGAGAGAGAGAGAGAGAGAGAGAGAGAGAGAGAGAGAGAGAGAGATTTATGTTTGTATTTTTGTAGCTTTAGAAACGGCAAAAAATTCGAACTGCAAAGTGCTGATGTTGCATGTCTTGTCACTTCGCCTTTTTTATTTATTTATTTATTTATTTTTTTTTAGCAACTACAGCAAGATATAAATTTCCGATTCCACTTTTCAAATACAAGAAGGCAAGCAGGTGTGGTTTTACTTTAATTTTGCGTCCGTCTGCCTGTCTGGGTTGAACCCTGATAGCCGAACGGTAGGGCGTTGGACTTACAATGCTCGGGTCGTGAGTTCGAATCCCGATTGGAGCCAAATATTTGTGCTGCCTTTTTCTCGTTGCCCTGTCTTTGATATCACCCTTACATGGTGGAAAAGGACGTTAAACTCCCAAACACCCACCCCGCCACCCCGTACACCAGCCTGTCTTCGCGTTGTTGTCAGTCTCACCTAAATTTCAACACATCCCCCCCCCCTTTCGGCTCTGTTTTTTCCCTGACTCGACAAAATTATAAAAAAAGCCATCCAGACACACACACTGTCTTTGTATTTTATGGCGGCAAGCATATCCAGAATGGAGACCGACTCTCCGCTTTGGGCATTGCTAATGCCAGCTTATCGGTCTAAATCAGACTTGATGTTTCATCAACTTCATCTATATTTCACATCTTGCCTGGCGAAATCTTCCTGATTGAAATGTGCTTTTCTTTTTTTCACGCCCGCAGCACACTTTCTCTTAATCCGGCGAGTGTGAATGTGGATTTTTTTTTTTTTTTTTTTTTGGTCGTCGTTATTAATGATGCCGTGTAACCGTGTCCGCCTGCGGAAAATTAGATGTACAGATTCGATACTTCGTGGTGTACGGATGCGATACTTCGTGATGTACGGAAGAAATTCTCCGTGGTGTACGGAAGAAATACTTCGTGGTGTACGGAGAAGATACTTCGTGGTGTACGGAGAAGATACTTCGTGGTGTACGGAGAAGATACTTCGTGGTGTACGGAGAAGATACTTCGTGGTGTACGGAGAAGATACTTCGTGGTGTACGGAAGAAATACTTCGTGGTGTACGGAGAAGATACTTCGTGGTGTACGGAGAAGATACTTCGTGGTGTACGGAGAAGGTACTTCGTGGTGTACGGAGAAGATACTTCGTGGTGTACGGAGAAGATACTTCGTGGTGTACGGAGAAGATACTTTGTGGTGTACGGAAGAAATACTTCGTGGTGTACGGAAGAAATACTCCGTGGTGTACGGAGAAGGTACTTCGTGGTGTACGGATGCTCTCGCGCTCTAATCCAAAATCTTGATAAAGTAAGAAAACCCAAATTTCAAGCCGTTCGGTTGAAAACTGTCGGGGAAAACAACAACAACAACAACAACAACAACAAAAAAACGGCGCGCACACCCACCGTACCTCCCCCCCCCCCCCACTTCCATTACTAAGGAAAGTTAGTGACGTCAACCAGGTAGGCGAACAACTCGATGCCATTTGTTTTGCGTGTGCAAAGAGGCACGGAAAAGGTTTCGTTTACTTTCTTCATGTCAACATGCTGGATGTCAAGTCTCTATCCAGTCTAAAGAAAATGGAGAGAGAGAGAGAGAGAGAGAGAGAGAGAGAGAGATCCTTTATTTTACAAAGGAGAAGTTATAGGCATACAAAGAGAGAGAGAGAGAGAGAGAGAGAGAGAGAGCAG
>JACVVK020000010.1:1887500-1937500 GCA_018292915.2 Batillaria attramentaria
TTTTTTTTTCAAACAACAATAATGCGACTACTGTTTCCGTATTTAGCTGTGCCCTGACAGAGACAAAGTCAAAACACGCCTACACAGTGATCATAAATAAAGCTCTCATCTTGAAACCGGTGACCGTTGTGTTGGTGTTTTCGGGTTTTGTTTTTTTTTGTGACGCGACGCCAGCACAAAACAATTCACTGGACTGTAAAGAACATGCTGTGTGCGCGCTGTTATTACGTCAGAATTATTTTGTTGGCTGTAGATTGTTTTGTTTTGTGTTTGTTTTTGGTGACGCGACGCCAACACAAAACAATTCACTGGACTGTAAAGAACATGCTGTGTGCGCGCTGTTATTACGTCAGAATTATTTTGTTGGCTGTAGATTGTTTTGTGTAGGTTTGGTGACGCGACGCCAACACAAACAATTCACTGGACTGTAAGAATATGCTGTGTGTGCGCTGTTATTACGTCAGAATTATTTTGTTGGCTGTAGATTGTTTTGTGTAGGTTTGGTGACGCGACGCCAACACAAACAATTCACTGGACTGTAAAGAATATGCTGTGTGTGCGCTGTTATTACGTCAGAATTATTTTGTTGGCTGTAGATTGTTTTGTGTAGGTTTGGTGACGCGACGCCAACACAAAACAATTCACTGGACTGTAAAGAATATGCTGTGTGTGCGCTGTTATTACGTCAGAATTATTTTGTTGGCTGTAGATTGTTTTGTGTAGGTTTGGTGACGCGACGCCAACACAAAACAATTCACTGGACTGTAAAGAATATGCTGTGTGTGCGCTGTTATTACGTCAGAATTATTTTGTTGGCTGTAGATTGTTTTGTGTAGGTTTGGTGACGCGACGCCAACACAAAACAATTCACTGGACTGTAAAGAACATGCTGTGTGCGCGCTGTTATTACGTCAGAATTATTTTGTTGGCTGTAGATTGTTTTGTGTAGGTTTGGTGACGCGACGCCAACACAAAACAATTCACTGGACTGTAAAGAACATGCTGTGTGTGCGCTGTTATTACGTCAGAATTATTTTTGTTGGCTGTAGATTGTTTTGTGTAGGTTTGGTGACGCGACGCCAACACAAAACAATTCACTGGGACTGTAAAGAATATGCTGTGTGCGCGCTGTTATTACGTCAGAATTATTTTGTTGGCTGTAGATTGTTTTGTGTAGGTTTGTTTGCTTGTTTTTGGCTGCTTTTTTTCCCCCTGCGTGGTGGCAAATGGAGAGGTTTGAAAATCAAGTTACGTGCACTAACGACAATGACTCTTGTACAAGGTGAGGACAAACATAACACATACAGGTACTCTACCATGTCAACTTTGTTGTTGCTGTTTTGTTTTTCTTTTGTTTGTTGTTTTTCTTGTTTGTTTCAGTCATAACAAATGCAGGTGTTCTACCATGTACACTTTGTCGTTGTTGCTGTTTTAGGGGTTTGTTTTGTTTGTTTGTTGTTGTTTGGTTGGTTGTTGTCAGAATGTTGTTTTAGTTTTCTGGTTGTTGTTTTTTTCCTTTTTGTTGTTGTTGTTGTTGTTGTTGTTTTTCGGGTTTTCTTTGTTTGTTTTTTGGGGAGGAGGGGAAGAGTAGAAAGGGGAAAGGGTGGGGATGGGGGGGGGGTGAGGGGGGGGGGGAGATCATGTGTCAAGGTGATATGACGGACAGTGTCCCCCCCCAAAAAAAAAAAAAAAAAAAAGAAAAGAAAAAAGTTTCAGGTCTCAGGTAACGGTCAGAGACAAGTCAGGACACACTAAACACGAACTTATTACTTGTTTGCCTTATGGTTATTATCGTACTACGACTACTATAAAGTCACTTGCCTTTGTTTCTACGTCATTTTGACTGAATGTTAGTCCTACTGTTAGTTTGTTTGCTTGTGTCAGCGTCTAACTAAATCAAGGCATCATTATACTGTTCGCAAAACAGTTTTTTTTTCTTTTTTTTTTTACAACACGAATTTCACAGGATAAGACTAACAGTTTCTCTCCGCTGTCCAATCCATTATTACCTTAACCTCTCCAAACCTGCACGCGCAAACGACATTTTCAGTACTCAGTAAAGCATATGCAGCCGCCAACACGGTACACATTGCCGACTTGCCCAACTGTTTGTAAACTGGCCGGTTTTAATCACCGACTAGTGCTTGGTGTCCGATAACCTCCCGCCGCCACGTCCCAGCGGTGGTATCAACAGCATCAACATCACCAGCATCAACATTATCAGCATCCTCATCAGCCATGGACGCACCTATAGGCTATAACACTGCTGGCATGAACTGTGGCACTGTCTGGGCACTGCAGCCAAAACAGCGGAGGTAAGGGGGGATGTTCGGTGGTCGCTGAGGTGTGGTAAACATGTTTACCTGGGTGTTTATTCATGTGCAGCGGTTACAGCTTAGAAGAATCAGCTCGGAGCTCAGGAAGGCACTGAGGTGTAACCGTTCGATGATAGGAACAAGAGTACAGGGAAACTGATTTTGGAGTTTGATTCTCTCTCGCTCTCTCTCTCTCTCTCCTCTAGCCGCGACTTAGTCTTTGTTGCTTGCGCGCCGTTAAGCCCTAACTCACTCACTAACTCACTCACAGTCACTAACTCTCTCTCTCTCTCTCTCTAGCCGCGAAACTTTTGTCGCTTGCGCGGCGTGAAGCCCCCTCCCCCCCCCCCTCACACACACACACACACACACACACACACACACACACACACACACACACACACACACACACACACACACACACCTTCTTTCCCTTGACGTCATGGCCATCGGCCAAGTATATGACTATTATTGTCACTGATGTCCACACACACACACACACACACACACACACACACACACACAGAGAGAGAGAGAGAGAGAGAGAGAGAGAGAGAGAGAGAGAGCGGGCCCGTTACTGATAGCCCGAAGAGAAAGACAGACAGACAGAAAAATAGACATTTATCCCCGAATGTGTGAACACAACTCACTTTCTTCAGGCACTGCACGCGACAACGGCCGATAGCGACGATCGGGGTATCCGCCTGCAGATCCGAACCGCCCCCGCCACCGCCCCCGTCGATAGGGCTGGCTGGAACCACTACGCCCAGGTACACTACCACAGTCGTCACGAGGAACACACAGTTTACACGCCCGACTGGCATTTTCACAGCAAGCGTCCGAATTTTCATACTTCCTCTGGTTTTGTTGACATTTTCCGCGGAGGGGCAATTCCGGCAGCCGAACAAAACAGACGGTTATCTTCCACGTTTCATGGGGATTCTCACGCACACAGAGTGAAAGTCTGCACCCCTGAAGAACTGAACCGCCCGCTTTGCGGTCTTGTAATCACGTAACAGGCTTTCTTGTGTTGGTTTGAAAGGAGAATAAGTCTGAAACACTTTCAGGATCACTTGTTTTAGAAGTTGATCCACCGAGTTAAAATCCTTTCCGGTTGTTTTTGTCAGACAAGTGGTAATCCAATGACAAATCCAGGTGTATAATTTTTACACCTCTCACGTCAGCACAACCCTGTCCGTGTCTATGAACTTGCAAAGCTTCTGCACTCACAAATGTAGAGAATAGTTGTAGGCACTGACTTCTTGGCAGGCACACGCAAAACTAAAGCTGGAAACGTGAACAGAACACGAAAATAAACAGCAAGAAAGTATAAAGAAAAAAGTAAACTCCACTGCTGAATATTTTTTTCCTTCTTTTTTTTCTCTCTCTCCTTCCTCCCTTCTTCAGAAAACTACGCAACAAGGTATATCAGGTAGGCTTTCCTCCGCTAATCACGGAGAGTCGATCGGGTGCACCGCACAAGTTTTGCTGTTTCTTTACAACTTCTGCACACACATACATACAGGCGGGTTTACTCCAGCGCTCCTCAGACTGCCGCTTTACTATACTCGCTCACAGTTTCCCATCGTATCGTATCTTGTGGGAGGTGAGTGCGGGTAAATGGAAGCGCGGAAATGATTGGTCGGGAGCTCGCGCGCGAGCGTCACTGAAGCGCGTTCACATCGGGCAGTGACGTCAAATGATTGACAGTCGGGGTTGTCGGTTTCCAACCTAGGCACGTGCGCGCGTGCGCAAGGGGAAGGTTTTGCACGGAAAGGGGGGGGGGGGGGGGTGAATACAGGTGAGAAGAAAAAGAGGAGCATGTAGTATTGTCAAGTGAGGTGTGTGTATTTCTGTTGAGGAGAGGCATACACCGTCGGAACCGTATCATGTCTTAAGTGAGCGGTGCGGCTGGCACCACTGACGGCAGAGAGAGACGGTGTCACTGACAATGAATGCGGCTATTAAAACTCAATACCCTTGTTTTCATCAGCACTGACTTTGAAGTTGAAGGACTGAGCTCGTGTCTGAGACGTGGAAAAAAAGATCATTCGAACACCTTTGGCCCAGTGTTAGAAACAACTTGACTTGAGGCAATCAGTACCCAGAGGCAAGGCTCAGATGTTGTTTGTTCAGTTGTCGCTTTAGTATTTGACGATCAAGATGATGATCAGCGATGATAATGATGATATGACGATGATGTCGTTGATTTCAATGGCGGATACCTACAAGATCGAGTCATGGCGATCAAGTTGTTGTTCAGCACTGGTGTTGCTGTCCGACAGTGCCGGCTAGTTTTGCAGGTATAGTGTTCAAACCTTTACACACACACACACACACACACACACACACACACAACCTGAGGACCCGTCACGTGTGATATATCAGTCTGGGTGTGAGTATCGCTAACAGTGAAACTGAGTGTATTCTGTACCGATAACTCCCAGCGTTCCATGCATTGACACACTTTCTCAGTTCCCTCGCCACTGAGTGCCAGCACGTGCAACACAATCATAAGTGTATTAATTCTGAAACACTGACTGGCGCAGTGTGTGTGTGTGTGTGTGGGGGGGGGGGGGTGCGTGCGTGTGTGTGTGTGTGTGTGTGTGTGTGTGTGTGTGTGTGTGTGTGTGTGTGTGTGAGAGAGAGAGAGAGAGAGAGAGAGAGAGTGTGTGTGTGTGTGTGTGTGTGTGTGTGTGTGTGTGAGAGAGAGAGAGAGAGAGAGAGAGAGAGAGAGAGAGTGTGTGTGTGTGTGTGTGTGTGTGTGTGTGTGTGTGTGTGTAAGAGAGAGAGAGAGAGAGGTGTCTAGTATGAGAGTCAAGTGGACTAATCACAGGCAAGTGCTCCCACTCAAGTCCGACCGAAACATCAGTAGTCCTGTCACTAGGTGCAGGCCAGGACAGGTGCTCTCTCTCTCTCTCTCTCTCTCTCTGAGGCTCACACACACACACACACACACACACACACACACACACACACACACACACACACACAGACACACACACACACGCCGCGCGCGCTGATACACACTCACAGGCAAGGAACCTGTGCGCTACCGGGAAACCTGCCACTCACGCGCACACAGGCTAGATACACTCAAGACTTGCTCTGCGTGATTTGCGTCAGAAACTGATAGCGACGCTGCGGTGGTTTTCTGCGGAAAAGAAACGAAATGAAAAGGAAAAGATAACATTTGCAATGGAACAGAAATGAAAAGGAAAGAGATTTTGAGCAAGTCCTTCCTCGAGCCAACAAAAACAAACAATACGTTTCGAACATGATTACGTTTTGTATCTATACAGGTGATTTCTGGGAGTTGTTCCTCATAGCGGTATGTCAAGTTGTTTTTGGTGCCTCTCCCCTCCCCCTTTTTCTGTTAGTTTGTTTGGTCTTTCTTTCCTTCTCTCTCTCTCTCTCTCTCTCTCTCTCTTTCTTTCTTTGGTTGTTTCCTTGTTTCTTCTGAACTTTGTTTTCTCTTTTTTTTTTTCAGTCCCCATTCTGTCTGTCTGTCTGTCTGTCTGTCTGTCTGTCTCTCTCTCTCTCTCTCTCTCTCTCTCTCTCTCTCTCGTTTTTTTCTTTTCTTTCTTTCTTTGAAAGTTAGCTTTGTACGGCCAACAGAAATTAATCACTTTCGAATACCTTTTTTTCTTCCTTTTTTCCTTCGTTCCTTCTTTCTTCCTTTCTTTCTTATTGTCTTTGAAGGTTTTTTTTCTGTAGATGTTTCTCACGGCGATGTGTCAAGTTGTCGTTGGTGTCCTATTTTTTTTTTTTTTTTTTTTGCTTCTTTCTTTCTCTCTTTCACTCTTTGGTTGTTTCTCTCTCTCTCTCTCTCTCTCTCTCTCTCTCTCTCTCTCTCTCTCTCTCTCTCTGAAGGTTAGCCTTGTACCGAGAGAAATTAATTACTTTCGAATACATTTTTTTCTCCTTTTTTTTTTTTTTTTTTTTTTTACTCCGTTTCTCTTTTCTTTCTGTCTGTCTTGAAAGGTTATTTCTGTGTTGACAATAATTGATTACTTTCCAATACCAAAGGAAAGCAGCTTTTCATAAGAATAGTTGCTTCAATGATGTACGAGACGGTATGGAAATGGCACTACGTTCTCCGTTTTCATCTCCCTTTTCTTGCAACTATAGAAATGACACTTTATTTTCCAACGATAAAAAGAGGAAGAGTCAGGTGGTGCAACTAGCTGAACGCCGGACGTGAAATCGGAAGGTCGACGGTTCGAACCGCGGCAGAAGCGACATTCGTACAGGCTTCCTCCTGCAACTCCATCTTTGAAACCAGCCTCGCGGTGGAGGAAAGACGTTAATTCCAAAACTAACCGCCCACCCTGGACACAACCCTAGACGCCACCGTAGACACCACCCTAGACGCCACCATAGACACCACCCTAGACGCCACCCTAGACGCCACCCACAACCCTAGACGCCACCCACAACCCTAGACGCCACCCTAGACACCACCCTAGACACCACCCTAGACGACACCCTAGACGCCACTCTTGACACCACCCTAGACACCACCCTAGACACCACCCTAGACGCCACCCCAGTCACCACCCTAGACACCACGCCACCCTAGACGCCACCCTAGACGCCACCCCAGACGCCACCCCAGAAACCACACTAGACACCACCCCAGAAACCACACTAGACACCACCCAAGACGCCATCCTAGACAACAACCTAGACACCACCCTAGTCACCACCCCACAACCCTAATGCCACCCTAGACACAATCCAAGGCACAACCCTAGACGCCACCCATGACACAACCCTAGACGCCACCCATGACACAACACTAGACGCCACCCATGACACAACCCTAGACACCACCCTAGTCACCACCCCACAACCCTAGACGCCACCCTAGACACAACCCAAGGCACAACCCTAGACGCCACCCATGACACAACCCTAGACGCCACCCATGACACAACCCTAGACGCCACCCATGACACAACCCTGGACGCCACCCATGACACAACCCTAGACACCACCCTAGTCACCATCCCACAACCCTAAACGCCACCCTAGACACAACCCAAGGCACAACCCTAGACGCCACCCATGACACAACCCTAGACGCCACCCATGACACAACCCTAGACGCCACCCATGACACAACCCTAGACGCCACACATGACACAACCCTGGACGCCACCCATGACACCACCCAACACACAGCCCTAGACACCACCAAAACGGAACGATTTGTGAGTCTCCATGATGGGCCTCTCAAAGTTTGTGTAGCCTATTGGCGCGTCTCCTATCTATTGTTTGGTCTAAACGTGAAGAAGATGCTTTCAGATAAAAACAGAAGAAAGAAAGTAGCCATAGAAGTGTCTGTTTGTAGAGGAATTTAAAAGAGAGCACTTCGACGTGAAGACAGAACCCGCCTCGTAACATCTCATGGCTCAGACAGAGTTTGAAGTGTTGCCAAAAAGGGGATTCAAATCAGCTAGCTCGGAGTTGCATGCGCGCGCGCGCGCACACACACACACACACACACACACACACACACACACACACACACACACACACACACACACACACAACTACTCCAAGATTCCAAAGAGTTAGGACACTTACGCCACAACCACTCTTAGATTTTCAAAATTTAAATATAAAATCGCGTTTTCATGTGCCGTGCCTTCCCGCAAACCACCACCTCCCTACTATTATCCAGGCACTCGTAGATTGTCAAAAAATTAACAATAATATCGTGTTTCCACGTTCCACGCATGATAGTAAGGAGGTAGGGTTTGTGTGCCGGCATGGCAGGTGTAAGGACACAAACTGACCGTGAGGTCATGTTTGGTGTTTGTTTGAGGTACCCTGTTTGGCAAGTGTGCTAGTCTGTAGCGATTTTGTTGTGATAAAAAGGCGTGATTTTCGTGATTTTTGTGTTATGTAGGTCAAGGTGCATGGCAGGCGGTCACAAAAATAGGCAAGCTGCCTGTGAAGCTGGGACTTCTTGCACAGAGGTGGGACAGAAAGAGAAAGTAGACATGTCATTATTCTAGTCCGAGGCCTGAGCGGAAAGGAGACATTCAAATTTGTTTAAATTAAACCCCCTGTCAGGTGCGTGCCTTTAAATGGTCTGTTCATGGTAGTAATTGTTTCTAGACTGAAGCATTTTTAGGGGGGTGACTATGATGCCTGAGGCTAATAGGGAATATATAGGCATTTTGAGGCCCTGTGTATTAAATTTTGTGTCCTTCGCCCGGCATGTGAAAATACGATTTTAGTTTTACATTTTGACATTCTAAAGCCTGCTCTTAACTGGGCACAGCGCGCGAACATGTACACATCACAGTCGTTGCACTCGGTGTGTCTGCTAACTACAAAACTGAACACAGCTGTGCTCGGTGACAAACCGATTGAAGATGCACTGTCCGCCATGCACGGTTTGCACGCCGAGTGACGTAGTACAGCCAATCAGAATCTGCTTTGGAAACCACAGTCACAGTTGTGGCTATAATTTGAAATCCAGGTTGCTGTGATGACGCCACAGCGGCGGAAACCCCCCAAATCATAACTGTGTCACAACTGTGGACAGCACTGTGGCGCTCCGCAGTGCCCAGTTAAGAGCCGGCTTTAAGAGTGCCTGTGACTTGTGCTTAATCATGAGTGCGTATGCACGATGGAAATAGTCTATCTTTATTTGTTGTTGGCGTTTCTGCGACTAGACACTCCGAGTGTCATCCTTTTGCATGAGAGAATTGCGTGTGTGGCCATTTCCAATTGCCATAGGCGTGTAGCCAAATCCCCTACAAAAACGTACACGCTCCACAACTAAGGTCGACAGAGCCGACTCCAGTTTCCAGTCCATGTTTTACGAACATGTTTGTTCACTTCTTTCTGCGACTGGACACTCCCAGTGTCATCCTATTGGATGAGAGAATTGCGTGTGTGGCCATTTTCAATTTCAGTCGTGTTGATAAGCCGCGTCTGTGCTAGCTAGTTTATGTAGATGCTCACACAGGGTTTCAAACCCGTTGCCTCAGAATTCGCAGGCGGACACCGCCTAAACCACGTAGTAAACGTACACGCTCCACAACTAACAGGTTCCAGACCAGTAATAGCGTCCGGGTCATGTAGTCAGAACTCCGCTAAATATAGTAGAAACTTGAATCTTTGCCCCTTTTAAAATTTGTGTGCAGAGTATAAAATGGCAATCTGGTGCTTTTTGTTGGCTTTGTAAACAAGTTTCATGCCAGGTAATAGTAAAATTAGGGAAAAATGAGGCTGGCTTGTGGACTATTTGTATTCATGCGCGGCTGGCACAGGAGCCAGTAGACGACCGTGGAATGAGTGGGTATGTGGTCGCTGCCAACATTGCCAAAAAACGGAATATTGGAATATGTTGAAATTTACTCTACACATGAGTCTATGGTAGCCTGATTTTTGTGATTTTTGTGGTGAATTTTAAAGCGTTTCCTAGAAAGTTCCATCTGCAACGTTATGTGTAAGAGGAATATATAGCGTTTTCCTCCAAATTTGCATCTCTGGTACGTAGCCTAAGGTCTACAGAGCCGGACTCCAGTTTCCAGTCCATGTTTTACGGACATGTTTGTTCGCCTCTTTCTGCGAGCGACTGCTCTTCCTTTGGTGCATGCGCAGAGGGTCTTCAATAATGCAAAGCAGTGCGGAGGGTATCTTTGTTTAACCCATTATTTACCCACGCTGACGTAAGAGACTGAACTGATCTCTGGCAAGACGGAGCGTAATCGCCGAGGGGCCCTCCCCGAAAAACAAGTACGCTCGGTTGCTTTGTGAGTTTTTGAAAAGAACAACTGCGTTAGGAGAGCCACAGAGCAGAAGTATAGGTAGGCTGTGTGTGTGTGTGTGTGTGTGTGTGTGTGTGTGTGTGTGTGTGTGTGTGTGTGTGTGTGTGTGTGTGTGTGTGTGTGTGTGTGTGTGTGTGTGTGTGTTGGATCTTCAAGTTCTTGAAGACAGTTTTACGAAATCATGTGCATAGCGAAACAACATCTCTCTCTCTCTCTCTCTCTCTCTCTCTCTCTCTCTCCCTCTCTCTCTCTCTCTCTCAGTTAGGACTGAATACAAATTTCAAATAAAATCGGCGAAGAACTATCATCCCACGCAAGGATCCTCACTTGTGCCGTGTATATTTACTTCCCTTGGGTCCCTGTGTGCTGCATCTTCAAATTCTTGAAGTTTCGAATCTATGGCCAGTAAAGGTATTGCTGGTGTCGTTTAATGCACTTTAAACAACGATCGTTTTCCATGCCGGTTCATAGGGAGTCGGAATAGCCGAATGGTAGAGCGTTGGACTTTCAGTGCTAGGGTCGTGAATTTGAATCCCGGTTGGGGCCAAATATTTGTTCTGGCCCTTTTCTCGTTGCCCCCCCCCCCCCCCCTTTTTATAAAAAAAAAAACAAAACACAAAAAACAACACCCATACATAGTGGAAAAGGACGTGAAACTCTCAAAACAGCCACCCACCCCATGCCGTTTGATATCGGCTGAGTGCAAAATAATATTTCCCCGTTGCCCCGTGTTTGATATCATCCGTATTGGGTAGAAAGAGTGGGTGGGGTGAGTGTTTGGGAGTTTACCGTCTTTTTCCGTCCAACTGGGAAATGCTCTCTAGGTACGTGGCCTTCTTGGCTAGATCGAAACGTCCCTCCACAATAAGACAGTATCTTAATATTATTCGCATTTTACACCTCCAGGCAGATCTGCCCAATCCTTGTTTAGATAACTTCAAATTGGACAGCTTGCTAGCGGGCATTCGGCGCGTGCGCGGCACCGCTCAAGCTTATAAGCTCCCTGTGAGCCCGAACCATCTGTTGAACCTTCGACGACACCTCGATATGAACAACATGTGTGACTGTTTTTGGTGGGCTGAACATTTCCAAAGCAGAGGGGGGAGGAAGCCGGAGTACCCGGAAAAAACGGACTAACGCCCTATTCTCCGTCCATGCATGAGACCCAGGGCCCGTATGTAAAAGTCGAGGTTAGAGCTTTTAGCCCCGGGCTAGAGTCTAACCTCGAACTAAACTAGCTCTAGGGTTAAATTTTGTTTTGTTTTGTTTTAAATCAAAAAGCGGGCCTATTCCAGCAACTTGATGTGCCTAAGCTGTTATAGAAGGATTTATTTCTTCCTTCCTTCGCTTTCTTTTTTATTTAAATTTGTCTTTTGTCCTAGTCCGGGCTAGGCCCGTAGCCGTGGGTTAAATTAACCTCGACTTCCACATACGGGCCCAGAACGTCTTCCGCTGATCGGTGGTGCATTACAGACTGCTCAGCCGACCGTGTTAACCGCATCTTCCCGACTGCACGCGATACTCTGGGCTGATGATGTTGGTTTTGACCTCACTGCCCGCGGCTCCTCGGGACGTCTCTGCTAATTGGCATTCACGATGCATCGTCAGCTGACGTTTGTTTCATCAGTTCTCTGCCTCGTTAAATCTGTTCTTCTCTCTTTATCTCTTTACTTCTTTCTCTTTCCCTCGTCCGTCAGGTATTAGCTTATGCAGGGTGGGTGGGTGTTTGGGGGTTTAACGTCTTTTTCCACCACAAAGGGTGATATCAAAGACGGGGGCAACGATGAAAAACCCAGCACAAATATTTGGCCCCAGCCGGGATCGAACTCACGACCCGAGCATTAGAAGTCCAATGCTCTACCATTCGACCACCCCGGCTCCCCTTAGCTTATGCAGGATGCCATCCATGAAAGAAAGATTTTCTGTGGTCATATTTTCTAAGAGGTCAGGTGTTCAGTAGATGTGTTGATTGTATTAAAAGAGTCAGTTGTAAGTTTACTTAGGCTTCACTTATGCAGGATACCACCCACGAAAGAAAGATTTTCTGTAGTCATACTTTCTAAGACCTCAACTGTGTAGCAGGTGTGTTGATTTTTATTAAAAGAGTCAATTCTCATTTTGCGCAGCCGGGCTTCACTTATGCTTATACAGGATGTCATCTACGAAAGAAAGATTTTCTGTATTCGTACTCTCTAGGACCTCAGGTATATAGCAGGTGTGTTGGTTTTATTAAAAGGGTCAAAACACATTACAATCACGTGGTGCGAAGGGAGCTCAGCCATTTAAGTTTCGGAATTTAGAATTGCATTTATTTTTAAATTATGTGAGGTGGACAGAGCAGAGAGAGAGGAAGCCGGAGTACCCGGAGAGATCCCCCAACGGTTGGTCTGAATGAACGGTGCCACGTACGAGAAGGAAAAATTCTTCGCCCCGAGTGGAACTCGAACCTGACCTCTCGCATTGGTGACGAAGTCTCTTAACCACTAGACCACCGACCGCTAATGTGTCTTAGGTGTGTGATGCTTACATGGAGGACAACAAAGACGGTGCAGCAGAAGATCCAGACATTTTTCAACACCTGTCTGAGGCGCATCCGATGGCCAGAGAAGATCCGAAACGAAAAGCTACGGGAGCGAGCGGGACAGTTACCAGTGGCCAAGCAGATCCTGCGGAGGAAGTGGGGCTGGACTGGACACACCCTCAGGAAGCCAGCATCCAGCACCACACGCCAAGCCCTGACATGGAACCCGCAGGGGAAAAGGAAGAGAGGCCGGCCTCGCAACAGCTGGAGGCGGGACACTGAGGCAGAGCTATGCAACCTGGGGATCAACTGGACTGGAGTGGCAAAAGTAGCCCAGAACAGAGTGCAATGGCGAAGGGTCGTCGATGGCCTATGCTCCACTTGGAGCCATGAGTAGTAGTAGTAGTAGTAGTAGTAGTAGTAGTAGGCTGTGATGCTTGCCACCACCAGAAAATCTCAGAACGATCTGTGAGCCTAAACTGAACTCTTGAAATTAAAACACACGCACTTATACAAATCTTCTTCTCCTCTTGTAGGTTGTGCGTGCGCAAGAGGTCTGACCTTAGTTATCATGGACGAGTGTCCAGTTACTTAAATACAACCTGCCTGTTTCCCTGCGGTGATGTAAGCGACACTGTGTAACTAAGGGCAGGGCACTTGCCAAGCAGATAACGATTATCTCTTCAGAGTAGTCTCCCCCTCCCGGGATTTGTAATTTGCTAGACGTGCGAGCAGGTGAACCCTACGGGTGGCTTCGTTTCTACAAGGACCGATAACATCTACTCTTTTTCTTCCTGCTTTTCCAAACTGTTGATTCCAGACGTTACAACACGGACGTCTTTCAAGTGACTGACTTACAGCCAGCTAAGAACTGAAATCCACCACAGAAAACTAGGACCAAATGTTGCGATGCAGGAGAGAAAACTGAAGCCTGTTGGGAAACCGGCAACCGTAGTGCAGTGGTTAGCACTTCGGACCATGGACCGGGAGACCCGGGTTCGAACCCCAGCCGAGGCAAGCGGGAGTTTTCCTACCTTGGTCGGCTCCTACCCAGAGCGGGTGTGCTATGGGCCCAGTGTGGAGGCTGTTGCCACACAGCCGAGATTCACCCACTTCACGGGTGCGACTTTGGGGGTGCTTCCCTCGGTATGACACGTCTTATGATGTGGCCGGCACCGCAGGTGCCGTAGTTCCCGGACCTGGTTAATGCCGAGATATTCATAACAGTACGCGTCGAATATTCGGCCCTGTCCCGCAGCCCCAAACCACATGGACATCCATAGCGTCATCTTACCATCATCCTCATCTCCATCATCATGCATAATAGATATTGCCCCCAGCTTTCGAGCCCTCCGTGTATTGCACCCATGTCCTGGGAGGAAGACCACTGGAGCTGGCGAAGAGTTTTGAACAAAAGTAACATAGTGGCAAGTGTCACGACCGTGTGTGCTGTAATGTATGGGTGTAAGAGGTGCGTGCTCTTTCTCTACTCTCACTCACACGCAGTCGCACAACAGAAACTGATACCGAGACGTGCGGGGATTCACACCACCACAATATTATTTACAAGACGAACAGTCATTGCATAACACGTCACAGTACAGCTACAATACCAATCAAGAACAGGCAAGGTAATCATTCAAGGCAATAAATACTATGCCTAAATACAAATGATATAAATAATTGTATCTAAGAGCGCTCAGAGCTTTTTAACGTGCACGGGATGGTACCTCCAACGATGGTCAAGCGCGCAGACGTGCAGATGTGCAGATGTGCAGTTCACAAGCCGCAGACAACACCACAGGCGGCGGAAAATAGAGCTGGCTCGGCAGCTCTACAAAAGCATCACGGCAACCGCTGATGCTCTAGTGGACCAGCACCCACGCTGAATCCCACATACGGGCAGTCAAGCTCCCTCCCCTTCAGTCGTCGCAGGGCCAAGAAATCCTCCACGGGACAAGGGACTACAGGGCAGCTTCTGGCTCCCGAAAACAGCCACTCGGGCTAGAACCCCTGTGCAACAATACACTATTGTAAGTCCTTGGGCTCAACTAGCACATACTGCCTATCTATGGGATAATATTAACCCATGGCACAAACCAGCGAACGCTCCTATGTTACGAACGCTAAAGGAAACTGCACATACTAAACGCTAGAGGTAGAAGCCTACAGCTGTCACATCGGACAAGTCAGCAGAATATACAGACAGGTCAGTGTTAAACTCACTGGTAAAACGGCTGATAACCAAACATACTTAGCCGACATAACACTTCGGCCACAATAGTCAAGTTTCATACTAACTTCCTGACCGTTGGTAATATCTACACAAGAGAAAATAGCTAACCTAAAACATAATACGGGAAATAACAGATATGAACCATTTACCTCCATATGCAAGATGCGAGGGGTTACAGACGGTAGACCTTAGAGACAGCGGACGAGAAGAAGTGCCAGACTCTTGAACGGACGTGTCGGTACTACCGGGCCAAATGCGAATAGCAAGTGAATAGCAATGGTTTTTATACTGTTAGGGCGAATAGGGTGAGTATCGCACAGGATACACCTGCATCACGTGTAAAACGGGTTACCTGTATCGACTTAAACAAGGGAAACGGACAGGTCAGCATATTATACACAAATGTCCCGTGTAAAACCTTCACCAAGGGATACATGCGTGGCCCGTGCAGAAAACAAGGCTCGTGTGCCACACAGAACATAGTTACGATGCATACGGAAATCATACCAACCCGTCATACGGAAATCATAACAGCACATGATTTACCCTAAGTCACGCATCCGTGACAGCAAGAGTATCCCACGTCTGCTAGACTTCAGTGTTCGCCACCGTAGCCAGCTTTCCGTAATTTATTCTGAGATATCGCGGCCCCGAGAAATCCCGAGAAGGTGCGCTGATCAGTTGATCAAGGCTGACTTTGCGACCAGAGGCTAGAGCCGGCAACAATGGTAATACTGGTGCGCTCAGTCGCCATGTCCCGAGGCGTTCATGGTCCAACACATTCCAGGTTTGCGAAGCCGCCAGTCCCGTCTCCGCGATGACGTAACGGTCCTTAGAGTGTCGCACGCATGCTCGGTGACCTCTCACTGCGGACGTGATACCCACAGCGATCAGATCACTTCACAGAGTGGAGCGCCCGTGATTGTTTCGTTGTTATACCGATGAAAATGGAACGCCGCTGACTGCCGGATTAAAGATCTAAGCTCCCAACAAAAAGCTTTCCGAAAAAAAATTACAGAGTCGACCGTGCAAGCACAGTCAAGTCTGTCACAGTTGCAGAATTTTCAGCGTCCCTGAAACCCCAATAAAAGCCAAAGGCAGCCTGATTCACAGCTCAGTTTGCGTTTTGACACTGAGCGAGAAAGGTCGTGCAGCACTCAACATCCGCTAGACACTGTAGCGATGTGTCTCGCTCACTGACCAAAAGCCAAACAATGTCACGGCAAACTCGTGCTCTGGTTTTATAAGGGTTCCCGAAGCGCTGAAAACTCTGCAACTGTGACAGAGTTGACTGTGCTTGCACGGTCGACTCTGTAATTTTTTTTTACACTTCGGAAAGCTTTTTGTTGGGAGCCTAGATCTTTAAGGTCGAGTGTCCGCAGAGTCAGTATGCTGAGCCGGCGTGTACATACAGTGACTGATTTCGCAGACGCAGAATGGTTTAAAGTTGACACAGGCCCGTCGTTTGAACGATTTTAATGACGCTCGAAAATCCAACTACATACAGACACCCGAAAAGGCTTTCGGGACGGGGGAAAAAATCTCGCCTCAAGGCATCCCATTCCCAGATGGGTTTTTAATATTTATTAATTTGATATCAGGATTAAGACAGATCACGTGGCAGAGAAGACCAGCGTTGTATCTCACGCTAGCGCGCAAAGTCTAGCATTGTTGTCTTTGTGTTGACTATCAGGCGCGAGACTAGATAATTGCCGGGAGAAATCGGTTTGGGCGTTACAGGGCTTGCAATGTTATCTCAATAGAAATTTTATTGGCGGTGTATATTTCTGAAGCTGCATCTAGAGAGACGTTCGTTCTGGTAGGGTCAGTCAGTTATCCCGTTGTCTCTGTTTGGTTTAAACATGTTTATTGCAATGCAGTTCGTGCAAGTAAACAGTTAGTGAGCATAAAGAAGCACCGCTTATGATCATCAGTGATGCTCAGGGCTTGAACAAGTACTATGATATTGACAGTATGGCAATGGCAGTAATTATGATAAATTGAGACTACATAAGAGAGAGAGAGAGGGGGGGGGGTCTATGTATACTCAACAACGAGGCAAAAAACCCAACAACAACAACAATAAAACCGTTGTCGCTGTTTGAGGTTTATGCCACGTAAAACGTTCCTATACTCATTCCTCATCTCTGTATATAGGCATGTTCAGTAGGACTTCGTAAGGAGGACTCGCTCAGCAGCGTAACCCATTTACATGGAAATTAGGCACGTTACAGGTACCATCAGCGTGCTAGCCTCTCGCGGCCTCTGCCTTGTAAGCCTAATTTAACTTGCCTCACTTGTGTCCCGCCTTTGTGCCAAAAGTCCCAGCTTCACTGGCAGCTTGCCTCTTTTTGTCAGTGACCGCCTGCCATGCACCTTGACGTACATGACGCAAAAGCCACGAAAATCACGCTTTTTCATGACGACAAAAATCGCGACAAACTGGCACACTTGCCAAACAGGGTACCTCAAACAAACACTAAACATGACCCCACGGTCAATTTGTCAGTGTCCTTACGCCTGCAGCCCAGTCTCAGCTCTGTGAGTGGGGTGGGTGTTTGGGGGTTTAACGTCCTTTTCCACCACATACGGGTGATATCAAAGACAGAAATATTTGGCCCCAGCCGGGATACGAACTTACGACCCGAACATTAGAAGTCCAACGCTCTACCATTCGGCCATCCCGGCTCCCCCTCAGCTCTGTGAAAGCAGTGCTTCCTTCGTGTGGAAAAAAGGGTCTAATTGCCATGGATTCCATAGTCTCTTAGGCCTCTTTTTCTGCAGATGGCCGCAGAATGAGTCCGGGATGTAAGAAAACATGCCAGGAACCACGTTCCCCCCGATAAACATGCCGCGACGCGCAGTTTCATTGCACGTCTTCCAAGTTATCACGACTTCTCGTCTTTCAAGGGAACTTGAAAATAACATGAACCGGACATCGCGCTAACTGCAGCGCGCCCCCTCGCGACCGATATATGCATGGGAGATAAGCGTGCGATGTTCCCTTCGGAAAACACATCCTTTCAACGCGCGACATGAAACCGCGCTAGTTCCAGTGAATTTTTTTTATTTTTTTTATTTGCAGATTTTTGTTTTAGCCAGACGATGAATCTGTTGGAGATACCTGTGTGTCGCAATGTGGAAACGTTTAAAAGTGCGGAGGATTAAACTCTCTCCCCGCTCCCTCTCTTGTGTGCACTTGAAATCAAAATACAATGTGTATGTGTGTACGTGTGTTTGCAACATCTGTTTGTTTGCTTGTTTGTTGTTGTTTTATTTTTGCATTAATCTGTTTGTTTTTCTTGTTTTATTCCCTATTTTGTTAGTTAGTTAATAGTAGTTTTTCGCAAGGGCAAGTATGAAAACTGACTACTTGACGTCAACTGCCTCTACCGTTGTAAAATAAAGTTTCATTGACTCATTGATTTATTGATTCTCTCTCTCTCTCTCTCTCTCTCTCGCCAATATTTCCACCGACCGATTTCAAATAAAGTTATGTCAATTTTCAAAGTTATTTCAATTTGTCTCATGTGATGTATTCTAACAATTTTCCCTTGATACATTTTTCGTTTTGCGGTTACTGGTTTCCCATTTCACATTTTGATTTCTTCTTCTCATTGTTGTGACTGACACTTAGTATGCTAACCCTTTCATTACTCTCCTTATGTCTGGCATCGGCAGCTTCCGTAAGACAGACAACGTCCTTATATGCCCGTTGGCTGCTATCTTTGGAAATATGGCGTTACAATCAATCAGTCATTTCATTAATCAATGGACGACTCCACCACTGTCAATGAGAAGGGCCGAGCCCCAAGAATTACGCCGTCGCGTTCCGCGGCATAATGACCACGACACATGGAATGGTCTGGCAAACGTGTAGTTTGATATGACCGAAACATGGAAAGGAAGCAGTAAGTCCATTGACGACATTTGAGAAAAAAGACTATTACGTCAATCTCTTTCATCTTGAGATCATCCCTTTTCCCATACAATGACGTCATGGAGTACTGTAGGTTTCTGGGCCCGTATGTAAAAGTCGAGGTTAATTTAACCCACGGCTACGGTCCTAACCCAGACTAGGACAAAAGAAACCCAAAAGCAAAATTTAATTTTAAAAAAGGAAGCAAAAAAAGGAAGAAGAAAAACAAAAACAAAAAAACACGTCTATAACAGCTTAGGCACCTTGCTGGAATGGGCCCGATTCTTGGTTGAAAAACAAACAAACAAACAAACAAATTTAACCCTAGAGCTAGTTTAGTTCGAGGTTAGACTCTAACCCAGGGATAAAGGCCCTAACCTCGACTATTACATACAGGCCCTGATCTACTGAATAATCTGTGATAAATACGGCGTGCGTGTGTGCGTGCGTGCGTGCGTGTGTGTGTGTGTGTGTGTGTGTGTGTGTGTGTGTGTGTGTGTGTGTGTGTGTGTGTGTGTTGCTGTTGAATAAGTGTGATAATTACAATCATTAGGTATGGATGTTCTTATGCATGTTTTTTTTTTTTTAATTCTTAGAGCGGTGAATTGTTTTATTTCTTAAGTGATTTGTCATTTAAGGCTGTATGTAGAGTTTCAAGTTTATTAATAGCGTTGTTATATTATTCTAGAGCCGGTCCGAACATTTAATTGCCCCATGAGGGATAAATAAAGTAATTTAAACTGAACTACGGCAGAGTAAAGGAACGGGGCTTTGGCCTCGAGACTTACCGAGTGGAGCCGTCTGTTTTCAAGCAGCAGCGGAATCCATTAATTTTCGTCAACCAGATCAGCAGATGGTAAATCACCGTTCCTGGACCGAGCTGGGATCTAACACTAACATCCAAACATCGTCCTCTACTATCACAGCATATCACCAGTTATCTCCCCACAACGAACAGTTAGCGACACTGACGAAGAGGTCCGTCAGGGGACGTAATCGGTATTGGCAAGGCCCCAACTGTGAGTGGGTTTTAGGACCGACGGCAAGCAATTACAAAAAAGTCTCGTATCGTAAACAGACGCGATATTCACGAAGACTGCATCCGCAAACCGAGTCGTGCGATGTGATCGGAAGTTCCACGCGCGACCTTGACCTGTGTTCAAGCGGGTTACCTGAGGATGTGCTGCTCCCAAACTGAACGGTGGCAAAATGTGCTTTCGAACAGACGCTGTAACTATATGGCGTGAGTGAACTCAGTCCCCAAAGACATTTTTGCTGTTCTTTTCTGTTCTTTTCTCCCCTACTTTTGTTTTCCACACACAGTCCATGGTCTTCTGTCACCAAAGGATGGGTGTTGTGATGTTTTTACTGTTGTTTTCTGGTCCTTTTCTCCCCCATCGTCTTTTTTATTTTTTATCTTATTTTATTTTATTTTATTTCATATTCTGTCCTTTTTAAAATTTATTTATCCCGCGCCATGTATGTCAGTATGTCAGGAGAGTTACCTTTTGTTTGTTGAAGTTATGTCCCATTTGTTTGTGTCTTGAGGAAGGCGAAAGCCGAAACGTTGACCCGTGCCGTCCTTTGTGAAAGTGAAGTGGTTTCTGTCTCTTTTTTATGTCGCTTTTATTTCCCCAAGGACATCAAGCTCTGCAGGAATTTTTGTTACACGGAGTAAACGTGGTGGCTTGATGGTGTCCGATGAGACAGCAATTCACGAAGAGAAAGCATATATATGGGTGGCGAATTCTGACAAGATTTCTGGCAAAACTGGCAATGCATGGCAATTTTTGTTTCTAGATTGAAGCACTTTTAGGGGTGACTGTGATGTCTGAGAAATCAAGCGCAGAAGATGGCGCTGGATTGCACACATCCTCAGGATGCCCCCAACCGCACTACCCCGGGTGGCTCCTCGCTGGACCCAAGATGGAAAAAGAGCCAGAGGCAGACCCAAGGAAACGTGGCGGCGGACAGTGGACAAGGAGCTGAAGGAAAACAAACTGACCTGGGGGATGCTGGAGAAGAAAGCCCAGAACAGGCCAGAGTGGCGATCTTTGGTGTTGGCCTTATGTGCCAGAGGACTCGAAGAGGATGACGTAAGTAAGTAAAGTGATGTCTGAGGCTAATAGGGAATATATAGGCATTTAGAGGGCTTGTGCATTTGTATTCTTTGACCTACAGTGTTTGCAGTTTCGAGAGGGTCGCCACTCAAAACGCGGTCGCACCTTCGCAATCTCAAGGACTGCTGAATTACTGCAGACCAGGGCCCGCATGTAAAAGTCGGGGTTAGGGAGTTTAGCCCCGGGTTAGAGTCTAACGTCGAACTAAAGGAGCTCTAGGGTTAAATTTTCTGTTGTTTTTTGTTTTAAATCAGGAAGCGGGTCCATTCCAGCAAGATGCCTATGCCGTTATAGAAGGATTTTTGTCTTTCTTTCTTCCTTTTTTTTTAATTATTTAATTTTGTTTTGGGGTTTCTTTTGTCCTAGTCTGGGTTAGGCCTGGCCCGTAACCGTGGTTTAAATTAACCTCGAGTTTTACTTACGGGCCCTGGGGATTCCAGTGTCACCACTTACTGCTCAATAGTCGAAACAAAAGGACATGCTGTTGGATCTAGATTTTTTTGTAATGCTTTATGCCTTTTTCTGTTCAGAATGTAGGTCTTTGTATTATGATGTAGGCCACTTGTCCTGACCGCACTGTACTGGGCGGAAAATAATGAGAGCCTATCCCCTAGTCAGCCACGAACTCGCAACGTTGTATCATTTTTAAGAGAGGCCGCCGTGACTGGAAATAAGTTGTATCTCATGAAACTTTCAAACCCGATCCCCGCAGTATCATTACCACCTGACAACAGGGGCCATAATCCTTACTCATGAATTGGAAAGGGGAGCTAACACAACAACATGCTAAGCCGTTCGGAGGGCAGACGCAGACACACACAGACACGCACACGCACGTCTGATTTAAAGGGACGAGATTTATGGCCCGCCGGTGGTTAAAACAGAAAATAAATGCTATCTGCAACAGACGGGCACAGTTGCCTCAAAACAAGACAGGACGCTCCCGGGGCCGAGGTGGCCGCGATAGACGGGAAAGTATATCAGGATCCCCCTTCAGGTTCAGCCGCCATGATGGTTGGCAGGCATCGTAGCCGTGTAGTTTCGTATCAGGAGTTCGATGGCAGGCCACGTAGCCGTAGTTTCGTATCAGGAGTTCGATGGCACGCTACGCAGCCGTGGTTTCGTATCAGGGTTTTGACGGCGAGACAGTGGGGCTGAACTGCCAGGTTGTTTGATAGTTTAGGTGGCAATAAACGTAGAACACTATCCTATACTATGGTTTAGCAAAAAGGGAATGGGGTAGGACTTCCAACCTGAGCTTTTGACGTTATTCCTGATTATCATATTATGGTCACTGCCGCATCGTGTTTTTGATGATACCGTTGCGAGCGACATGGCTTGCGAATTTGAAATGTGTGTGTGTGTGTGTGTGTGTGTGTGTGAGAGAGAGAGAGAGAGAGAGAGAGTCAAGAATCAAGAAAATTTTATTTCTCAACGGTAGAGGTAATTGAGAGAGAGAGATGATGATGATGATGATGAAACGTTTTTTTATTCAGGATAAAGCATTTAGGCATTACTGCCTGTCTTACAAGCTGTCCTGCTAGTCTACGTTAAAGGGTAAAAAGACAACATCAAAACAAGAGGGGAAAAAAAGGGGGGGGGGAGAGAAAAAAGACAAACAAAAGTATTAACTATCTAAAAGAAATGAAGAAGAGAAAAGTAGACATGATAAACAATCAAAACACACGTGGCATTTTTGGATGATATTGGCTGTATGCCAAGTAAGAACTTCAAAGTCGTCACTAACATTCGAAAACATGCATATAACACATTTCTACCTACATGGTCAGATGAGCGTGTCGTGTAGAATTTGTTTGAAGTCAGTGAATTTGGAAATGTTTTGGATACTTAGTGGTAAAGAGTTCCATATGGATGCCCCTGAGAAAGACAGGCTACATTTGTAGATATCAACCCTTGGACGAGGCACTGGGAGCAGACTGTTCCTTGTGTTGTGTTGTTTATCGTGTTTGAAATTAAACAGTTGATGAAGATATGTTGGGGCTTTGCAGTAGACAATTTTGTGCATTAGTAAGCATTTGTTAAATTCCAGATGCTGTTTTAGGGGAAGAAGTTTGAGGATTTTAAACTTTTGGTCAGTACTAGAATTACCCGAGTGTAAGAGTTTGACAGCGCGCCGGTGAATGGAGTTTACCTTTTTGAACTGATTTTCGCTGCACTCGTCCCACAGAGTAGACGCAAAGTCCAGGTGACTTTGCACGTGGGCATGAAAGAAGAGCTTGCAGGTGTCATGACTAACTAAGCGACTTAGTTTAGATAGCAAGAATAGATTTTTTGATAATAACTTACAGAGACCATCAACATGCGTTTCCCACTTTAGTTGGTCGTCAATTATGACACCAAGTAGACGGTGGTTTGAGACTTGCTCGATGGACTCTGATCCAACTGACAACCGTAGAGGGGAAAGTTTGCGTTGTTGTTTTTGGCGCGTTGTTATGAGCATGCTTTTGGTTTTGGTGGTACTAATTACCATGTGGTTGACCTTACACCACTGAGAGACTTCAGTGAGGCTCTGCTGCAATACTTCATTTACTTTGAACTCGTGCACATCCGACACATGGAGCGTGGAGTCGTCAGCAAACATATCACAGCTTACGTTAGGGTTAGAGAGTGAGAGGGGCATATCATTGATGAATAAACAAAAGAAAATTGGGCCAAGGATAGAGCCCTGGGGCACACCGAGTTTAACAATACCTTCCTTAGAAAACGCGCCATTTAGATAGACTTTCTGCCTTCTACCTTGAAGATATGAAAAAAATTAGGAGATTGTCTTAGGATCAGGGATGTATATGGACAATTTCTTTAACAAAATGCTGTGGTTCACCAAGTCAAATGCTTTCTTCAGATCGAGAAAGACTGCACCAGTTAGTTGGGATTTGTTGATAGCAGATAACCATGTGTCGACGATGCGGACAAGTGCGGTGTGGCATGAGTGTCGGGGGCGGAAACCAGATTGAAGCGGATTTAGAAGATGTTGTTTTTCTAGGAAGCTGAGCATGTGGTTATGAATATGTCTTTCCAGTGGTTTGGACAAGACTGATAAAACTGAAATCGGACGGTAGTCACTTAGATTATGGAGATCTTTACTTTTTGGAATGGGCACTACTTTGGCTTTCTTGAGTTCGTCCGGAAATATACCGTGATGAAGTGACAGATTATAAATATACGTGAGTGATTCCACAATGTAGGGTAGTGACAACTTAAGGATGTTAATGTTAATTCCATCAGGACCACACGCCTTGTTCTTTATAGCAGAGATGGATTTCCCAACTTCATAGACGGTCATGAGTGGAACAGAGAAAGAACTTCCTTTTGCTGACTGACAGTGACTGCGGAGTTCCTCAGAACATACATAGTCTTCGGGGTTATTGGGATTAGACTGGACTACGGAATCAGCAATGTTTAGAAAATGATCATTAAAATCGTTCGGTGAGAGTTCACATGGAATGAATGCACGCTTTGATTTTTTGCCACGGGTAAACATGTTGATGGCTTTCCAAATATTCCGACTGTCTTTTCCATCCGCGATGATTTGCTCTGCGAAAGATTTCTGTGCCCTTCTAACTAATGATTTAACCATGTTTCGTTGCTTTTTGAACTCGTCAATTTTGTTTTCTTTTTTAAGGTTATCTCTTAGCTTCATTGCCTTCTTTATGTCATCTGAGAGCCATGGCGGCATGGAGGGATGTTTTACTCTTTTTTCTCTTATAGGTGCGTGTTTATCTAAAACACCGAGGAACAGTCTGTACCAGCACGCCAGGGCCTCGTTTGGGTCATTGTAATGGTATACATCGCAGAATGGTGTAATGGCAAGGTCCATGAGAAAGGCTTCTTTATTAAACTTTTTAAAACATCTGTACCTAATGGACGTGTGAGTTTTGGGAATGGGCTTGTCACGTTGGACTGACAGTGAAAAACATACGGGAAAGTGATCACTAATGGAGATGGAGGGTACATGTACATTTTTCACGGCCGTGGTATTAGTAGTATATATGTGGTCTATAAGCGTAGTGGAGGAAGATGCAACTCTGGTGGGTGACGTGACCATTTGTTTAAGACCAAATAAAGAGAAGGTATATGTCCATGCTGTGTTGGTGGGTTTCATCAAGTCAATATTAAAATCACCCAGGAGAGAGAGAGAGAGAGACACACACACACACACACACACACACACACACATGGAAATACTGGAACGTTAACCAGCGTTATACTCAAGACTGCAAACCCTCCAAGCCTCAAATCCGCAAGTCATCCCCAACCCCCCCCCCCCCCCCCGCCCCCCGCCTTCTACCCTTTCCGCCCCCGCCCCCGCCCTCTTTCAGCTTAAATATTTACCACACGCAAGTCTACCACCGCGTCAGTTCTTTTGAAGTGTGGACACAAGATTACGATTTGATATCTACTATGTTTTCGTCTTGAACAAAATCAGTGACAGCTGGCAGTCTTAAAACGTCACATGACCCCCCCCCCATCCCCTCCCTCCAAGTAAGTATAAAGCTTGTGCCACTGTAAGCTATTAGTGCCACTGCTGGTCACGTGACAGGGCGGCTCGAGATTTGCCACTTAAAGTTCTGCTGATCACGAGAGATCGCGATAAACTCGGGTTAAAACCTATCGGAACTTGAAGAACTGTCAAAACTGCACTTAAGATTTTCAATAAGTGGCTGTGAATCGTTGAGCACTTTAGAATTTTCTCGGTGAATACAGCACGATACGCTGGCTTGGACACGTTGGCTGGAGGGTGGGGGGGGGGTGAGTGAGTGAGTTTTTAGGGCTTAGAGCCGCGCAAGCAAGAAAGACTGATTCGCGGCTAAGTGTGCCTGCACTGACTACTTGAGCAAACAAAACAAAAATGTAAGTATGGACAACTGATGCAAACTGGTCTACGGGGTACTATAAAAATAAGGACATGCAGGAGACGCTGCACTTTCATGCTAATTTATAGAACTCCGCATTACACACAAATAAAGCGTAGAAAACAAATAGCAATTAGGACTAGGTCAAATAAACATAAATACTAAGCGCATATACAGCACATATTGAAATTTCTCATTTCCTAGGCGCAGTAAACCAGTCTGCAGCATATGACACGTAGGCTGACTACTAGACTTGACACGCAAGTTAAAAAAAAGGGGAGGGGAGGTGGGTCGTGTTTGACTTTGCAAGTGTGGTATTCAAGCGATACAGCAGTTGGTGTAATTGTGCTGGTGTTGGAAAGGCTGCACTGGAAACATGATCCATGCAGAGAGATTTCAGTTTAATAGCAGAAGCTGAGGGTTTGGTTTGATGTTTTAATACATGATGTACAAGTGAATTGGGACACATTGGTAAACGTAGTTTTGGCTGCGTGCGTGTGTGCGTATGTGTTAGTGTTAGTGTTAGTGTGAGTGTGTGTGTGTGTGTGTGTGTGTGTGTGTGTGTGTGTGTGTGTGTGTGACTGAGAGAGGGGGGGGGGGAGAGAGACAGAGACAGACAGACAGGCGGACGCACAAACAGAGACACAGACAGACAGACAGACAGACAGACGGACGGACGGACAGACAGACACAGACACAGACAGACAGACAGACAGACAGACAGACAGACAGACAGACGATAAACCTGAATTCTACAACGGTAGAAGTAACAGGAACTGAGGTTTTCTTAGGACAAACTTCCTGCTGCAATGCTGTTTAAACGAGAACTGAGTATCCACTGCTCGAGAAGAAAATCGGGAACATACACAAAGATAAGTCAAGATTTGGAGGGAGTGGAGTGGGAGGGGGTGGGGGGGGGGGCGAGGGGGAATTGTGAAGGAAAAAAGAGAAATAATGAACGTCTTAACCGATTCATTCACGTCTTAAATTAAAAAAAAAAAAAAAAACTGCGCTGAAAAGCCGAGGCTGTTAACCAGAAACCAGAAGTTTAAAAAGTTGCAGGCAAGACAAGCCGGTCTATATAAAGCCCTTATCGCGGATACTGTAAGCTGTGCGAGAGATCTCTGATGTAGTTTCCAAGCGTCAGTCGCGCCAGTTCAACCACGCTTGAACCCTCTTCTCAGACTTCAAGACAAAAAATTGATGGAGGTGCCGAAAACAGGCCTTAGACTTCAGCTTTTATTCCTAGACTCAGCTATGCATTTCTCATGTTTTGCAAAATTCTGAGCATCCAATTCGTCCAAGAGATTTTTTTTTTTCTGCCCAAACTCTTATTGCCAGCTCCAGTGGTGTTCTTTCCAGGTCATGGGTGGAATCCACGGAGGGCTCGAAAGCTGGGGCAATTTTTACTATGCATGATGATGGAGATGAGGATGATGGTAAGATGATGCCATGGAGGTCCGTGTGGTTTGGGACTGCGGGACAGGGCCGCATTCCACGCTACCTGTCATAAATATCCCGCCGTTCACCAGGCCCGGGAACTACGGCACCTGCGGTGCCGGCCGTGTAATCATCCACATCATAAGACGTGTCATACCAAGGGAAGCACCCCCAAAGTCGCACCCGTGAAGTGGGTGAATCTCGGCTGTGTGGCAACAGTCTTCCCATTGGGCCCATAGCACACCCGCTCTGGGTAGGAGCCGACCTAGGTAGGAAAAATCCCGCTTGCCTCGGCTGTGATTCGAACCCGGGTCTCCCGGTCCGTGGTCCGAAGTGCTAACCACTACACTACGGGGGCCGGTGTCCAAGAGATCTTTCTAGACAAGAAGGACAATTGTTCTCAGAAGCACTACAGCCAGCTTCAACTAAATGCTTGAAAATTCAAGGAATATTCTACCTGAATCTTTCCATTCAATTAGTGATTCTGTGTCCCGGACGGTGACGTAAGCAAAACGTGTGCTCTTCCCTATTTGCACATCGCACGTGACGTAACCCAATTTATGGTTAAGAAGTAGTTCGTGATTAGTCTTTGATATATTTCTGCCATTTTTCAACACAGCAGACATGTCTCTTTTACCAGATTCTTATTCAAATATTGGTGTATATCAGTGTGGTTCTTGTAACTGTAATTTTTAAAAGAAAAACAATGGGATTTTTTATTTATTTTTTTTTTAAACATATATTGGTCCCTAACCTGCCTTGTTTAACTATGTACTTCATCGCCAACCTGATTTTTTTTCTTTTTTTAATTAATAATGACGAATTGTGACCAGAGCCCGTATGTAAAAGTCGAGGTTAATTTAACCCACGGCTACGGGCCTAACTCAGACTAGGACAAAAGAAACCCAAAAGTAAAATTAAATTTAAAAAGGAAGCGAAGAAAGGAAGAAAAAAAATCCTTCTATAACGGCTCTGGCACCTCCCTGGAATGGGCCCGCTTCCTGATTTAAAACAGAAAATTTCATCCTAGAGCTAGTTTAGTTCGAGGTTAGACTCTAACCCAGGGCTAAAAGCCCTAACCTCGACTATTACATACGGGCCCTGTACACAAGACGAATGCCAGTTTGACTCGAGTGAACGGTTTACAATGATCTCCTAGTTAAATTAATGCTTTGGTGTTGATTTAGCATGTCACATAAAGATTCTATACTGACGCGTCACATTTAACCCTTAAAAGCCCATGGAAAAATCGCAATTTTATTTAATAATAATAATAATGAATATTGTATAGGCGCTTTACCCAATTTCATGAATCGGCTCAAAGCGCCGCGAACTAAACCCAACACGCACGCTCACGTGAATCACACGCATTCTCTCACACACACTGGACGTAAACACATTACAATCACGTGGTGCGAAGGGTCAGCTCAGCTATTTAAATTTAGGAATTTAGAATTGCATTTATTTTTTTAATTTGGTGGGCTGAACAATTCCAAAGCAGAGGGGAGGGGGGGGGGAGCCGGAGTACCCGGAGAAAACCCCCGACGATCGGCCCGAATGAACGGTGCCACATACGAGAAGGAAAAATTCTTTGCCCCGAGTGGGACTCGAACCCCTGACCTCTCGCATTGGTGACAAGTCTCTTAACCACTAGACCACCGACCGCCCCATTTCAAATCTTCAGATCATTAGGAGCCACTTCAAGCCACTATTATGCAATCTACAGCGGTCTCGGGTCTAGCGTGAAAGGCCCACGCCTTGCGTAAGTGGCTTGAAATGGCTCCTACTGGTGTGCGGCGGCTTCTTCTCTTTAACCAGTCGTATCTTATAGTGGGCAGGGATGGTCGGTCTTGGGCATTTAGGAGTTAATGAAATTCCTGAACGCACTGAATGCTCACGCAACGTAATCGCGTTGTGAGTTAGCCGTTGTTCGAACGCACAATGACCCCCTTCAAAATAGTGGAATAACAGAGCTGTGAAAGAAACAAACACCCCAATTCACTCCTCGACTGTATTCAGGCTTGGTTCACAGACTTCATTCACAAGTCCTCAAAATGTACAACGGCATTAATCGAGAATTGTTAAGTTAATTGGACACCAACAAGGGTAAACAAAACAGAAAGAACTGAAATAGGATGCCATTCAAATGGGTTTAGAACTAGTTTCGAGTATTTCTTTATGTCCTGAGGAAGGCGAAAGCCGAAACGTCGACCTGTGCCGTCCTTTGTCAAAGTTAAGTGGTTTCTGTCCCTTTTATGTCGCTTTTATTTATTTAGTTTCGAGTAATTCAGCCACTTTTTTTTTTAAATAAAGGTTTGGCCTTACTGTCAGTGTTTTGTCTCTGTGGATGGCGAAAACAGACGGACAAACTCACATAACAATGGACATTCCTGTTCCTGTAATTGCGAAGTCAAATTCAGCCGAAGTTGTGTATACCGATGCGTGAGGACTCGTTTGGAGGCCTGTTTCAAAACCCATTCTTTACTATAATTACACTGTCTAATTTTATCCGTTCAGGGACGATGGCCATGGGTTCGAGATAACGGTTTAAAAAGGACGATAACGTTAAGTGAACTTCGCTAAAATAGCTCGTATCTGGAAACAGTTTAGGATAAAAGAGAATATATTGTTGCTGGGAATTCTTGAAATTCTCCGACACGTTTACCCCTACCCTCCTCCCCCCTGCACCCCCCCCCCCTCCACATCCCCACCCTCCACCCACCCTCCCACCCATTCGCTTGTTTTTGTCTGCTAATGTGTGTGTGTGTGTGTGTGTGTGTGTGTGTGTGTGTGTGTGTGTGTGTGTGTGAGAGAGAGAGAGAGAGAGACAGACAGACAGACAGAGCGAGGCACACACACACAAAAACAAATACAATGACACATTTTTTTAATGAAGGCCCAGTGTCCGTGGCTGAAGGGGTGGAAGACACACACACACACACACACACACACACACACACACACACACACACACACACACACACACACACACACACACAAAAACAACTTCAATGTGATAAACAGTGCATCCATTGCGCAAAACACAGTACACATAGAAACTTCGGTGAAGAGGGAGAGAGACAGACAGACAGACAGACAGAGACGGCAGAGAGATGGCTTCCTCGATGCACATTGTGCTCGTGAACGTTCAGCTTCACGGCTGAGCGTTGGACTTCAGAATAACTTGAGGGTTCCAGTCCAGACTGGATCAGAATTTGTGCAGATTTTTTTTTTTTTTTTAAAGCCCCGTCTTTGCGATCACGTTGGTTGTGGAAGAAACATCACAGGGGTCATAGAACCCATGCACCCACTCGCAGTCTCCTGAAAAAACCCATCCACCCACCCACTCACCTGAAACACACACCCCCACTCACCTGAAATACACACCCACCCACTCACCTGAAACACACACACCCACTCACCTGAAACACACACCCACTTACCTGAAACACACACCCACTAACCCGAAACACCCACCCACCCACCTGAAATACACACCCACTCACCTGAAACACACACCCACTCACCTGAAACACACACCCACTCACCCTAAACACACCCACCCACTCACCTGAAACACACACACCCACTCACCTGAAACACACACCCGCTCACTAATCTCAAAGGTTAAGTTCTGAGAACGACTTCAGCTTCCAAGCCAAGCACTTCTTTCCGCGCTGTGTAGACAGCGTTTCGACGTAACACATTTAGCAAGATTTCTATAGCTTATGATTCATGGTATACAAACCATGTCTGGCGATATCCCTAACCCAGTTTCACGGGTCCCTTAGACGAGCTATAATTCTATCTTTGCTAAGACAACTTATGTTTTGGAACATTTTTTTCTCGTGACTGCGCCCGTGCGCTCGAAATATTCTATCGCGATGATCAGTACAGCTCTTAATGCGATACAATGGTGTTTACACTTTGTTCGAGCGGTCGAATATTCAAATTCCACGATTGTTGTTACACTACTGGAGCGTTTGGTGTGGTCCTAGCGTCATCGAGTACGCTTCTTTTGGCTCAGTGCCAGCATTACAGACGCTGTCACTGTCCAGATGTCTGAGTGGTGTGATGCACTCACGCACGCTCTGAGATACATTGTCCGTTTGTGGAGCGATATGGGGAGAGCGGTGGTCTAACAGATAGTGCGTCGGATTTAGCCGCTGCGCTACTGAACGGCCGTCGCCAATGTCATGGCGATGAAGCGTGGGTTCGAGCCCAGGTCGAGCTTGTGATATGTGATACCGGTTTTTCCTGGCTGCCGGGCTGTTCATCAGGGGTTTCTCTCCGGGTTCTCCGGCTTTCCTCCCCAGCAAAATTGTAAACCATATACGATAATTATTGGGTGGCGCTGCACCGAGGCGACGCGCTTCCTCCGGGGGAAGCAGCCCGAATTTCCCGAAAGGGACAATAAAGTGGTAAAAATAAAAAATAAAAAATGAAAGACCCTCAAAAACAGCTCAGAAAGATCTGTAAGCACAAAACTGGTAGCATTAACCCCTTAAATTCCACGAAGCAGAAACAGGATTACACAGCCGTTCATTCTCCCGTGCACAGAGACTCGTCCTGCACTCACGCACGGCCGCGCTCTTAGATACATCGTCCGTTTGTGGAGCGATAGCGGCCTGCACGCATCTGAACAACGAATGGTGATAGGTGTCCACACCTCGTCGCATAAACAAGTGCCGCATCTCGCTTCACACGAGCTGTATTTCGTACTCTTTGGGTGCTCGTGGTTTTTAAGGTGAGTCTTTATGGTCTTTGGGAACCGCAAGGCACTCTGAGAGGCCTACCGAGACACACTCCGGTCTTATCTAGAGGAGAGAATTTACTGTCTGGAAACCCGAAGCATCAAAGTTAGTCCGTGTTTTGGTGTTGAGACAGACAAGCAGAAAAGCTGTATCACTCCTGGCCTCAAAATACCCGTCAGAGCTCGTGTGTGACGTCACGTATGTACGTCATTTGTCATGATTTTGGGATCTGAGCCATAAAACAGTATTCGCTGAAAAAAGAGTTGATAGGGTAATGGGTGTTTACTTTGGTGTTGCCATTAATCCACGACTTTGAAAATGTACGTTTGTGTGGGTGTTTTGGGCCTGCACGTCTTTAGGGCCCGTGTGTAAAAGTCGAGGTTAATTTAACCCACGGCTACGGGCCTAACCCAGACTAGGACAAAAGAAACCCAAAAACAAAATTAAATTTAAAATAAAAGAAAGCGAGGAAAGGAAGAAAAAAATCCTTCTATAACAGCTTAGGCACCTCGCTGGAATGCACCCGCTTCTTGATTTAAAACAAAAAACAACAGACAATTTAACTCTAGAGCTAGTTAGACTCTAACCCAGGGCGAAAAGCCCTAACCTCGACTATTACGTACGGGCCCTGGTGTTTCATGTTGTGTTGCTTTTAAACTATGACTTTGAAAGTGGGGTGGGGGGGGGGTGGAGGAGGATAATCAAAATGGACGACCCTTCTCCGTTGCTATGGCGCTTTAAAAGTTTCCACGACGATTGCTCTCATCTAAAGCCGTTATTTTAAAACATGAGCATATACATATCTTTAGATTGTAGCAACGTATTAGTACACTAGCAGAGTACCCGGCTTCGCTCGGGTATACGTGTATACCAGTTTACTTGTTGTTACTTGTGTCAATCCACTTTAATGCTGTCGGTCCACACCCTTCACTGTCACAGTCTCTGTCATACTGTCAACAGCACTGCCAATCACACACACACACACACACACACACACACACACACACACACACACACACACACACACACACACACACACACACACACACACACACAAAACTTGACAGACTTTATTTTGTTTCTTTATCCTGTGTTCTCCCCCAAGTGCCCCTCTAGGCTCATGGCAAATTTGGTGGCAATCGGCTGACTCGTTTGGACGCCAACCCCTCACACACACACACACACACACACACACACACACACACACACACACACACACACACACACACACACACACACGCACGCACGCACGCACGCACGCACGCACGCACACACACACACACACACACACACTCACACACAGACGCTAGCCGCTTATTATATAGAAGTCGGTTTCTAGGTGGTAAACGGCCGCTTTCAATCGTTCTAACCGACAACTGGAAATCCAAAGCATTTTTTCCGGTCGACTATGGCGTTTTGAGTTTGGAAAAACGCGGTGCTAGAGCGTGGGAACCCGCTGGTTGACGCTGCAATGATCTGGAGAGACACTGATAGCACCGGAAAAACGCCCGTCCATTTTGTTTCAACCCCTGTGAAGTTGGAGAGTGGGTTGGGTGCTTTGATGTTTTCGTCTTTCGTCCAATGCGACGGTGGTTTTAACTATCTCTATGCTGAGTTGCTCAGTTGGTGCACTCGCGTTCACAACGCTTGGCTGAAGAGGTCTGACTTTTGGCATCGCCAACTTTTTTTTTTTTTCTTAAAAAAAAAAAAAAAATCTCAGTAACGACATCATAAAGTGCGGAACTGAACTGATACTGCGCTAGCAAAAGGGGTTTCTGACAATCAAAGGGAAACAACCATCCGCTAGTATTCTACACGGGAGAAAACTCTCAGCAAAGAGAGAGTTAAAGAGGGGGTGGGGTGGCGCTAGAAAGAGAGAGAGAGAGAGAGAGAGAAGGCCTGTGTGCACTGCACGTCACACTATGCGACACCACGCTACGTCACGTTACGTCACGCTGTTTAACATCACTTGACGTCATCGTCCTGGCGTGATCTTGTCAGTATCCTTGCTCCACCATGCAGGGTATTCGTACTGAGAAGTCGAGATATGGCTGGTTGTGTGTGAAGTCCTCAGACTGTTTCACGTATTCAGTTGCAGGAATTGCTGTAGGGCGGTTGCCAGTGCGCCTTTCAAGATGGCGGGACTGACAGACAAGGAATTAAATAAACCTCACCCGATTTCTTCTTCTTTTCCTTCTTTGTCGTTGTTGTAAAAAAAATAAAAAGGACCATAATTCCCTTGACCTTCGGTAAATCAACGAGACGTTTTGAAAGGATTTATTAGCGCAGAAGATGGAAGATTTTCTCAGCCGATAAACTAAATCTGCTATCTTGCTAAACGAGTTTTGTGCCTGTTATCTTAAACGTTGAGACACGCGGTCGATACAAATCTTCCCATATCAATCGTTCTGTCAGACACGAGCAAAACACGACGGAAAGCCGTGGGTCCTACAAAGCAGTTATTGTAAAAAAGAAATAAAAATAAAAAAGGGGGTTCCCTTCTCAGAAAGAGCAGATAATCCGTCTAGCAGCAAGGTCCGATAACCCGTGTCGGACCTTGAGACCTCCAAGGGCCGTAACCCACACCCAGGTCGTGTTTACGTTGATAAGGGGACACTACGGCTTTTACTACTGTTGAAATGCTACCGAAAATCCGAGCTCCGCCGCAGATGGAGCAGTGGGACACTTCGCTGAAGGCGCGAAGTCATGTTATTGATGCGACCAACCCCGGCATCACTAGAACTTCTTCTCCTTCGATCACTCAGACAGGCACGCCAGTAGTCCTGATGAAGGCTGCAGTCCGTCGGAGACACTCAGCCGAGCCGAAGATCTTCTCCCGCAACGGTGTGTCTGTAGGCCAGGTTGTCGCTCTTTGGTTCTGGTACGTTGGACAGTTTTGCAGGAGGTGTTCAACTGTCATCCGCGGTGCGCCACAGGGGCATGCTGCAATGTCACCAATGTTGAATTTGGTGAACATGTGGTGTCTGAGTCTGCAGTGACCTGTCCTCAAACGCACGATGATCACCTGGTCTTCCGGCCCGGGAAAGGTGGTAGTAGCGAACTATACGGGCTCCTCAGTGAAGCAGCTGCCGCCATTATTTCACGAGCGAAAAAAAAAAACAACAACAAAAAAAAAAACCAAGAAAAACACCATATACATACGCATTTCAAACGTTCATGAGTCGTGACGTACCGTGCAGACCTAATATCAGTCATCGCTGGAGCTTGTGTCGTTTAAAGGCGCCATTGCTACTATTACTAGGTTTCATCCAGGAAGACTTTTGTTTTGGAACAGCTGCCCTTGTGACTTCACCTGTGCGCTCCAGACAGTCTATCTTAGAGATTAGTAGTGCTCTGAATGCAACACACTGACCTTTGATGGCCGCGCAGACGAAGAAAACTCAGCCGTCCGTAAACGGAGTCCACCATGTTGCCCTTTTCACCTACTCGGACTCTGTGAGCCACAGAGTCGACTGTTGTTGCAACACTGTTGCCGGCTGCTGCGTTTTGGCTTCAGTCAGCCTGTCTGTGCATGTATTTGTGTATGTGTCATAGTTGTGTGATGCTTGACACCATCAAAACAGCTAAGAACGATATGTGAGCCACAAGATCTTAAAATTAGGGCGTCATAGTGTCGCCATGTCGACGGCATCCATTTTTCAGCGTAAGTGTGGGTTCACGGTAAAGACTCGTGTTTATACACAGGGGGTAGGTGGGTGGGTGTTTGGGTGGGAGATTAACGTCCTTTTCCTCCACGTAAGGATGCTATCAAAGACGGGGCAACGAGAAAAAGGCCAGCACAAATATTTGGCCCCAGCCAGGATTCGAACTCGCGACCCGAGCTTTGAGAGTCCAACGCTCTACCATTCGACTATCCCGGCTCTCCTGTTTTTACACAGAGATCACACAATGATGCACGCACCACACGGACGCATCTGCTTTTAGTGTCGTTAATATCCCGGCTGGGGCCAAAATAATTATTTGTGCTGGCCTTTTTGTCGTTGCCCATCTTTGATATCACCCTTAAGTGGTGTTTAAGGACGGTAAACTCCTAAACACCCACCATCCAACCCACCCTTGGTGTCATTATTACTTTGCGAACTTTACTCCATTCCATCCTGCATTTTCATTATTTTTCGTAAATGAAACCGAGAAGTTTATGAACTCGTGTTCGCACGCAAGCCGGGCTGCCACGGTGATCAGATATTGGCACAAATGAAAGAAGAAGAAGAAAAAAAAACAAACAAAAAACAAACAACAACAACAACCCAAAAGTCGGTGAATTAATAAAAGAAAGAGAGCTCAAGACATAGAAAAACAATGAATGTCATTTCGACTCGATTTCCTTTTCAAGCCATTCAATTCATTTTCATGTGTTCATTTTTTTTTCTTTTTAAATTATTCGGTCAGTTCAACCGCTGTGTACAACAATAAGCTACGTGGGTGGCCCTTACAGAAAAGTTATCAATGGGTGTGTATCGTATTTCAAGAACAACAACTTTTGTCTTTCAGTGGTTCCTCTTAAGAGTTGTGTGCCCCTATTGTCGCCATCTGCGGGTGGTATTGTAGTCACTATGGGGTCTTCGGCGGCCAAACATGGCTATCTCTTGACTCTAGGGGGGCTCTCTGTGCGTTGTTTTCGGCAGTCATCTGATATCCTGAACGCCTTGTAATAAAAACAAAGTAAGGCTGACCCCCCTGCCGTGTGTGTTGTAAACTCTGCTTTTATTCTGCTCTTAGTGAACGTAAACATTGTGTTGGTGAGGGAACTTTAAAACCCAGTGGAGGTTGTCTGTGTAATTTGTCATGCTGTCACGTTTCGTAAAACCCAGACGCACAAAAATGTTTGTTTGTTGGTCGTGCGCGCGTGCGAACACACACACACACACACACACACACACACACACACACACACACACACACACACACACACACACACACACACACCGGTACAGACAGACAGACAGACAGACACACACACACACACACACCGGTACAGACAGACAGACAGACACACACACACACACACACACACACACACACACACACACACACACACACACACACACAGAGAGAATAAGAGTTGTGTGTTTCTTGTTGCTGGAGATTTTACAAACTTTAACCTGTTTGTCTCCAACTTAAAGGTAACTTCAGGGCAAGCAAGGAAGAAAAGGCCTTTTTTTTTTTTTTTTTTAAACCTCAATTCAGCCAGGAATTGAACAGATGACCCCAAAACACTGATAGTCCAACACATTCTGAAAAGCATGGCGATATCCCGACCCCTACACGTCAGATGTAGGAACATATTCCAGATCCCCTCTGTACCTTTGTAGATGGTCATCTGTTCTTGACCCTGCCCTGTCCGGCCGATAGAGCCGTCCCGGCGGCCATCTTTGATACAAGGAGAAAGCGATGAGGGACGGATGGCGCGAGGGTAGGGGGGGGGGGTGGGGGGGTTAAATAGGTCGGATAAGAGGCAACGTGGAAAGCTGATCCACGAAATCATCAACAAAGACGATAAAGCCTCGCCGCAGTGTCTGACCATAGTGGGGCGTTGCGATACGGGTGCCACGTGCAACAAACTTCAGGATGGTTAAAGGTCTTCTAAATTAAAAAAACAGCCGTAACTATGTGGTGTGCTTTAAGGGCCGGCCGTCCGTCCGGCATGTGATGGCTCACAAATTGTTCGGAGCTGTTTTGTGGTGGTGTTTAACATCGCAACAGTCAGACACACGCACAGTCAGCATAACACACGCTGGCATTGAGCAAACAAACAAACAAACAAAAACATATTACATTACATTGTTCACATCGAACCCACCAATGCATATTTCCCCGGCACTAAAAAAAAGCATCTGTCATAACCAAACCTAGCTACGTTCAAAAACATTGTCAAACACAAACAGAATGTTCAAAAATACAGATCGACACATCATATCAGTTTTCCTCGATAAATTTACAAGCCAGCTGACTCCATGCAAAGCCTTATTTGAATGAAATTCAAACCTAGTTAAACCATAGTAAACTCGCTTTGTCATTGTGCAACATGTCTATGCACAATATTATGCAAATATGTCTACAGTAACCAGCTCACATATATGTAAATGTGTGTGTGTGTGTGTGTGTGTGTGTGTGTGTGTGTGTGTGTGTGTGTGTGTGTGTGTGTGTGTGTGTGTGTGTCTGTGTGTGTGTGTGTGTGTGTGTGTGTGTCTGTGTGTGTGTGTGTGTGTGTGTGTGTGTGTGTGTGTCTCTCTCTCTCTCTCTCTCTCTCTCTCTCTCTCTCTCTCTCTCTCTGTGTCTCTGTGTGTGTGTGTGCGTGCGTGCGTGCTTTTGTGTGTGTGTACCAGTTTGTGTCTTGTGTATGTGTACTGGTATGAGACTCTGAGACCTTACGAATAGACTATATTTACGAACGTACCCGATGTATATAATGTTGTCCTGTTTTGATATATAAAAACGAATAAAACACAAAATAAACAAGCATCTGTGATGTGTGCGACGTACGCATGCAGAACACGTATTCCGAAAATCCCCCAATTGCTATCAAACGCCATTTTTCTTCTTTCACCCGTCATCCGTGGCCGAATTTCCCAACCGCACGCTCTGAAGACATCGCGAAGGCGGTAGTTTCGCCATAAAGCCGTGCCCTCAGGAAGACCCCTAGATATAAAACAACAATACAAACCGAAGTCCCCCTTTGAACCAAACCCGTTACCGTAGCGAGCGCTGCTCGTTCTCTTGGCGTCAAGACAAGTCCATCTGGTATCGTCATCAACTCGTGACGTCATTGCCTCGCTCGTGCGCATGCGGCGCCAGGCGCGACCCCAGCCAACGGAGGGTTTTTAGACGCGCGCTCACGTTCTTCCTACGTCATCAATTTTGCATTTGAGTGGCGAGAGGTAATGATGAGGTGCGTGCGTGGGGTGTGTAACGGGGGCCGGGTAGCTGTGTACCCGGGGTAGACACGTCGATATGTCGAGCTGCCGGGGAGGTCTGCGCAGAATAAAAAGTTACAATAACAAGGTTTTTTGTTTTTTGTTTTTTGTTTTTTTTTTCGTTTTTTTTTTTTTTCCTTTTCCCTTCTGCAGCACTGCCCAAAGTGTACAGCATAGCATGGAGTGTACGTAGTTCTCTAGTTGACACGTAGCGAGATTCTGACAAGTCAGTGCAGCCGGTCACAGTTCACCTACAAATCACTCGTAGGAGTAGGCCTACCAGGGGGTGGGGGGTGGGGATGGGTGGTTGGGTGTTTAGGAATTTAACGTCCTTTTCAACCACGAAAGGGTGATATCAAAGGCGGGGCAACGAGAAAAAGGCCAGCACAAATATTCGGCCCCAGCCGAGATTCGAACTCACGACCCGAGCATTGAGAGTCCAACGCTCTACCATTCGGCTATCCCGGCTCCCCAGGAGTACCAGGGAACCTCTGATTTGCTTGACAAAGCTGCCGTGTAATGGGCAAAACATAGCAAACTATGACGTCATTTTGTAGAAAAAACACCATTACGTCAATCTTGAAATCAGTCCCTTTCCCATGAAATGACGTGAAATGGAGTTACTGTGTTGGTCCATAGCCAGGACACATAATGAGCGTGGGGTCATGTTTGGTGTTTACTTGTGTTACCCTGTTTTGCGAGTGTGCTAGTCTGTAGTGAGTTTCGTTGTCATGGAAAAGCGTGATTTTCGTGATTTGTGTGTTATGTGTGTAATTCTAGATTTCCGTAAATAATCAAAGGCCCTTACTGATACTGGCCCATCTAATTTCAACTGCGCCACCCATTTGTTTTCCCATTTTCTTTCCTAAATGTATGCTACATAGTTGCTTTCCGTTTCGCTTCCCCTCTGAGATGAGATGGGATCTTCGACATGCTCACTTATTGGAATTACAAATTTATACATTTATGCATTTGTGGGTACACAGTGGTAAGACAAGGACCGTGAACGAGTCTGCATGTCAATTTGACTCGATTTGGTGAGAGGAAAATCCCCAGCCAAGTTCCTGCCATTCTGAGGAGTCATACCCCATGCTTCAGGATCCGCATGGGGGCCATATCAACTTGGTATGACTATTCGGATTGCGCAGATGCATTACGCCACTATCGCTCATCCAAAACAAACAAAGCGTTTCGCCCTGCGTGAGAGCAGCAATAATAATAATAATGAGTATTGTATAGGCGCTTTACCCAATTTCATGAATCGGCTCAAAGCGCCGCGAACTGAACCCAATGGCACGCTCACCTGAATCACACGCACTCTCTCACACACTGGACATATACAGGGCTGAACATTTCCAAAGCAGAGGGAGAGGAAGCCGGAGTACCCGGAGAGAACCCCCGACGATCGGCCCGAATGAACGGTGCCACATACGAGCAGGCAAAATTCTTTGTCCCGAGTGGGACTCGAACCCCTGACCTCTCGCATTGGTGACAAGTCTCTTAACCACTAGACCACCGACCGCCCCACCGACCGCCCAGTAACAATCTCTGCTGCCGAGATTCATACGGCTGTATCCCATTTACACGCCGTCCTCTCTGGGTACCCGAGAACGCTGTCTGCTTACAATCTTGCCTGACTTTTCTTAATGTCTGGATGAAAAACAAGTTTAATTCTATCCCTTTACGCAACACTGGTTACGTCATGTCTATTGCATGAAAACTGCCCCACAGGCACGTCGTTGACGCAATTCCCCTCCCAAAACAACACCTGATAAGCATAATTTAACCAGTGTTACCACAGAGCGGGTCAGGATGACGTCTTCTAACCCGACGCCGTTGGCTGGATACATGTTGCCAGTTTACATGATGCTCTTCTGGCAATAGCTCCTCCAAGGTGGGCATTTTTTTAAAAACAAATTTAGTGCCCCAATCGGCAAATTTGGGCTGCTTCTTCCCAGGAAAGCGGGTCGCCGCGGTGCAGCGCCACCCAATGCCTATCCTAGTTTTCAATTTTGCTGGGGGAGGAATGCCGAATAACCCCCGATGAGCAGCCCGGTAGCCAGGGAAAAACCGGTATCACATATCGCAAGCTCGACCTGGGCTCGAACCCACGCTTCATCGCCATGACATTGGTGACGGCCGTTCAGTAGCACAGCGGCTAAGTCCGGTCAGTGCTACTATTACCTACTAGGCCACAGCTCACCCCTCGATATTCAGCAAGTCAGCTGCAGAAAAGTTTTGTTGTTGGTTGTTTTTTTTTTGTTTTTTTTAAAAGTTTTTTTGCTACTTTATTGTCCCTTTCGGGAAATGCGGGCTGCTTTCCACGGGGAAAACGCGTCGTTGCGGAGCAGCGCCACCCAACCTACCTATCCCATTTTTCGGGGGCGGGGGAGGGGGAAGGAAGCCGGAGTACCCGGACAGAATCCCCCGAGGCCGGATCGGCCCGAATGAACTTTGCCACGTACGAGAAAGCCGGAAAAATTCTTTCTCCCGATTTGAAGTCGAACTTGACGTCTCGCATTGTTGGCATTGAAGTCACTTAACCACTAGACCACCGACCGCGACACTTGAAAATAGTGTGCACTGTTCCACCTCCAACCACACTCACAACCCGAATAGGTGAAATGCATGAAGCCGTTTGATTTAGCTAGCACAGTCTGTCTAGACTAATACTATATCACTGGGTGGATGAAATAGCAAGCCTACAATTAATTCAATATTTGTGAATCAAATATTCCAAAATGCTGACAGATCCAAAATCAGTGCGTGCCAAATGTATTCGCTGGTGCTGTATTCACAGAAGAGCAAATTGCTGCTGCGTTTCAATTTCTGAGGTATGTGGAACCGAATGCGAAAGCAAAGGAAAGATAAGCGAGGGACTGAGAAGGGGCAATTTATCTCCCTTGTGGAGTTCGCACCGCAACGCCATCTACACTTCTCATTCCGCACGTGGGTCAGTGGTTCACGTGGATAAGGGGGCCAGCACTCTTCGATCTCTGCTGCTCTCCCCTGTGTCCCGACATTTCACTCATCACGTTCACTTCGGGAGAGTCGGTTATCTGTATCCGCGAAGCACTGTAGTGTGGTTCTCTATCGTATCGCCCACCACAGGCGCCTGAACCAAGCACCTAGCGATCACCGCACACGCGCAGTCACAAGCGTAGCTGTTCCACTTGGAAATAGAAATCTTTCTCTATAAAACCTAATAATGGGCAGCAATATCGCCTTTCAGTTCAACATTATGATGACTCGTAAGAGTCGCCGTAGTTTTTCGTGGCCATGCCTAGGGCACAGAACTCTTTTCCAGCCATGGAGTTTCAAGTCCCAGATGGATCCTCAGATTACCGTAACTGAGGCGCCTGTGTGCACCAGGTGAAGCAGTCCGATGATAAGATGATATAAATTTAGTGATCCTAACTTCTTTTATGTGTCTTACGCTCGCCCGCATGAATTGCCCTACGGGGATAAATAAAGTATTTTGACTTGACTTGACTTGACACTTGATTTGATAGCTTATATGAGTCTCTCTCTCTCTCTCTCCGGCTCTCTCCTTACTTGGTGGAAAAGGACGTTAAATTCGCAAACACCCACCCACCCTCTCTCTCTCTCTCCTTACTTGGTGGAAAAGGACGTTAAATTCGCAAACACCCACCCACCCTCTCTCTCTCCTTACTTGGTGGAAAAGGACGTTAAATTCGCAAACACCCACCCACCCTCTCTCTCTCTCTTTACTTGGTGGAAAAGGACGTTAAATTCGCAAACACCCACCCACCCTCTCTCTCTCTCTCTCTCCCTCTCGTGACGGCTCTTATTTCAACACTGAACACGAGTATAATCAAAGTGCAACATTCCCACTTCCAATATTCCTTCTTCTTCTTCTCCCCCACCCCTTTTTTTTTTTTTTTTTTTTTTAGGCCACTGGTGCACAGCCACAGACTTACTTGGTATGAATTGAGTTAATTGTGAATAAACGCTGAAGGGAGACAACTTTGAGCATGAGCATAGCGTAACAACATCTCTCTCTCTCTCTCTCTCTCTCTCTCTCTTATCAGCTGACACCTTCTGACACCTACGTCTGTTCCCGGTAACCCCTGTCGGACCTTCACTGTGCACTCGCCACTTGTACCTGGCCGCCATTACCGTCAACTTACCTTTATTATCTCCCGGGGAAAAGAATTCCATCCCAGGGGAGGTCACTGCCTGGTCTACCTGTTGGGGGGCTCATAATTGGCGGTTGCTGAGAGCTGGTTCGTTATAAGGTATGTCTGCTATAGCTAGGGCTCCTGAAAGCAGGTGGGGTGTAAAATGATAAAGCTTAGTCAGTCTTTCGTAATGCACTGGGGCTGCTGTAGTCACTCAGTATAGGTAGCTGAGGCGCTGCACCCTGGGCCGGCGACACGCTTTCCCAGAGGGGAGCAACCTGTATTGATGGAACCTTCTTGACCGATTTCAGGTTCAGCGCTCAGCCCGGCGGTTAATCCACCCGACTCTGTGTGTGTGTGTGTGTGTGTGTGTGTGTGTGTGTGTGTCTCAGAGCCTCGGAGAGAGAGGTGTGTGTGTGTGTGTGTGTGTGTGTGTGTGTGTGTCTCAGAGCCTCGGAGAGAGAGAGGTGTGTGTGTGTGTGTGTGTGTGTGTGTGTGTGTGTGTGTGTGTGTGTGTGTGTGTGGGTTTTTTTTTTTTTTTTTGGGGGGGGGGTATGTCTTGGCAGATCGGTTAGCAAGTTGTCCGATGATTGCAAAAGCGTTTTTGCTTTCATGTTTTCGAACACCGGCCAGTGCTGTTAAAATCAACCCGCCAGGTAGACGCCGAATATTAAACTTCACATTATGCATGTAGCAATCACAACCCCCCCACCCAACCCCTCCCCCCGATCCCCATCCCCCTCCCCCCCCCCTCCAGGACTGACACCTGCAATCGACGTTCAAGACGGAAATGCACAGTTACGAGTCAATAGCAAGTCAGGGTGATATCAGCATGTTAAAACCCCCTGCCTGGCTGTCAGCAAAACAGGCATGTTGCAAACAGGATGTGTTCGCTAATTCCTAGGCCAGCTTATCGCTATTAGGTTTTCTCTCCAAGAAACAGGTCATTGAAAACTAGGGCCGCACCCGTTCTGAGTGAACGCATTCCTCTAAGCGCTGCAAAGATGCAGAGAGTTTTCGGACATTCCTGCCATATCAGCCAGATGAGAAAAAAATGATGTCCAGGGGCGCCGGAACCGGGGGGGCAGGGGGGGCAGCTGCCCCCCCCTGTACCCAAGCAGGGGGGGGGCAAGAGTGTCTTTTTGCCCCCCCTGGAAAATCAGGTGACTATGGCAAGAGGGGGGCAAAGCCATGGTCTTGCCCCCCCCCCTTCCCCTACCTCTCCCCCTACCCCTCTTAGTGCTCTCTCCCTCATCCCACCCAACAGAGAACTTCTGTTTTTGCGGACCGAAGGCTGTCCGCTCCTCTGATTGACCCCCCCCCCCCCCCCCCCCGCTTTTCACTTTTTCGGGCAACGTCCTGGTTCGTAAAGGTTTTTTTTGTCTACGCAGCATTTGATCGCCCCCCCCCCCCCCCCCGCTTTTAACTTTCTTCGGGCAACGTTCCCCCCTCCAAGATTCTGCCCCCCCCCCTCCCCCCAACATCTTCCGGCGCCCCTGATGTCTAAAAGCTATCTACATCTTGTTAAAGTCTCATTACGTATGACAGGTATGCAACAGCGTGTGGTAAACTTTTCAACGACACCGGTCCCCGTAGTGTAGTGGTTAGCACTTCGGATCATGGACCGGGAGACCCGGGTTCGAGTCCCAACCGAGGCAAGCGGGATTTTTCCTACCTAGGTCGGCTCCTACCCGGAACGGGTGTGCTATGGGCCCGATGGGGAGGCTGTTGCCGCACAGCCGAGTTTCACCCACTTCACGGGTGCGACTTTGGGGGTGCTTCCCTTAGTATGACACGTCTTATGATGTGGACGATTACACGGCCGGCACCGCAGGTGCCGTAGTTCCCGGGCCTGGTTAATGCCGGGATATTTATGACAGGAAGCGTGAAATGCGGACCTGGGGCAGCCCCCCCCCTCCCCCCCCCTCCCCCCCCCAAAAAAAAAACGAAAAACAAAGAAAAACAAAACAAAACAAAAACAAAAAAATACTTTTCAACAAATGCGCCGACTCTGTGACCCAGAATCAGTCACGTGGGTCACAGTATAGCATCTGAAACCATTGTGGGGACTCTTGCCGGCGTATAATTATGTTGTTCTAGAAGTGTATCGCATACTGAGCAGACGACATTATTTGGTTGAGGACTAGCCAGACGGCGCTTCAGTATTGGTGGCTATTTTTAGAAGCTTTGACTAGTCCAAGTCTGTTCAGAGAAGGTTCTTAGGCTCAAAGAAAGTCGTATTTCTGTCAAATTAGAAGCCACAAAGTCACAAAAAAAAACCGACCGCAATGGCCAAAGAAAACATCCTTCTAGCTGACAAAACAGCCTTGGTCGGAACTTCGAAAGCGGCAGTTTTCCATCTCAGCGGCGTTAGGAAAATACATAGAGGCTTTAACATTCCCATGAATAGCTTCATCCTTTTCACTTCAGTTCTCTTTTACCTATTTTGAATTTAAACGTCTGATAAAGGGTAGAATAGTGCGCCCTTTGCATGCATCATACATCTAAGTCAAAAACAAAGTTGTACATTTGAAAAAATACCAAAACAACAACAACAAGTCAACTGGAAGCAATGAAATGTGGGTAGGATTAGGTAAGTTAGGATATGGATCAAGTTAATTCTTTTAACAATTGTTAATTGTTACCTATTTGTTCGTATTCGTCGCGATACACCCCCCTCCCCCTAAAAAAAACACAACAAACAAACAAACAAACACAAAACAAAACACGCAAAACAAAACAAAACAGAAACCACACACACACACACACACACACACACACTCCCTTTCTGCCTCTCTCTCTCTCTCTCTCTCTCTCTCTCTCTCTCTCACACACACACACACACACACACACACACACACACACACACACACACACACACACACACACACACACACACACACACACACACACACACACCTTCGCACACACACACACACACACACACACACACACACACACACACACACACACACACACACACACACACACACACACACACACACACACACACACACACTCCCTTTCTGCCTCTCTCTCTCTCTCTCACTCACACACACACACACACACACACACACACACACACACACACACACACACACACACACACACACTCCCTTTCTGCCTCTCTCTCTCTCTCTCTCACACACACACACACACACACACACACACACACACACACACACACACACTCCCTTTCTGCCTCTCTCTCTCTCTCTCACACACACACACACACACACACACACACACACACACACACACACACACACACACACTCCCTTTCTGCCTCTCTCTCTCTCTCACACACACACACACACACACACACACACACACACACACACACACACACACACACACACACACACACACTCCCTTTCTGCCTCTCTCTCTCTCTCTCTCTCACACACACACACACACACACACACACACACACACACACACACACTCCCTTTCTGCCTCTCTCTCTCACACACACACACACACACACACACACACACACACACACACACACACACACACACACACACACACACACACACACACCTTCGCACAAAATGCGGATCAACCCACAAGATCACACCGGTCATCCGGCCTACACATGAAGTGACGTTTGCTCTGTTGCAAGATAATTAAATGACAGCTCACCTTGCAGAGCTTCTGAACCGCAGCGAATCAAGTTTCAATCAATGTTCTGACTGGCCAAAAAAATTTCTCACCCTGGCGAAAAGGTCTATATAATTATATCTATAGATCCAACCAAGCCGCGATTCACCCAGCATCCTCATTGCATCCAATCAGCGGCCGCCTTCTGCTCCACACACACACACACACACACACACCTTCCCTCCGCTCGTCTTAACGCCCCACAGGACAACGACTCCAGTCGGCTATTAAGTTCTGCTTTATCTCCTAATCGTTAATTTGCACCGACCTTCGCTCGCAGCTAGGGTTCTGGTTTATCCCGTTCATCAGACGAGGGGGCTGCGGAGCCTTTTAATTGATGTCCGGGCTCTTGTGGCAACAAAATTCGACACGCTTCTATGACTTCGTCCCGGGACAGGAGGGCTATATCCAGAAACAGAGTAACGATTGGATCAGGAAGTTCCAATTTTATCAGCTATGCCTGGTTTGGCCTGCGCGAAACACAGAAGTGGGAGAGGGGAGGGGGTGGGGAGGGAGGTAGGGGGCAAGAAGGGAGGAAGGCGGGGTGTGGGCTGGTGGGTGCGTGGGTGTTTGGGAGTTTAACGTCCTTTTTCGGAAAGTAAGGTTCATATCAAAGACAGGGCAACGGGACGAAGGCCAGTACAAATACTGATCTGGCCCCAGCCGGGATTCGAACTCAGGACTCAAGCATTGAGAGTCCAACTCTCTTCAATAATCGGCCATCCGTTGATAACGGAAGAGAACGGTCGGTGGTCTAGTGGTTAAGACTTTTTCACCAATGCGAGAGGTCAGGTTCGAGTCCCACTCGGGGCGAAGACTTTTTCTTTCTCGTATGTGGCACCGTTCATTCGGGCCGACCGTCGGGGGTTCTCTCCTGGTACTCCGGCTTCCTTCCCCTCTGCTTTGGACATGTTCAGCCCACAAAATTAATTCCGAAACTTAAATTGCTGAGCTGGCCCTTCGCACCACGTGATTGTAATGTGTTCCTGTCCAGTGTCTGGGAGAATGCGTGTGATTCACGTGAGCGTGCGAGTTGGGTTTACTTTACTTTTAGCCAAATATTTGGGAGAAAGCGCGTATATTAATGCGATTATTATTATTATTATTAAGAGCGATGGTCACTTCTGATGAGTGCATTCACAGAACTGATCCTGCAACATTTTTTTTTTTAAAGACAAAAAAGCCTCAGCCATCAACTTTAAAAGGACAATGATAACACAAACTTGTTTCAGAGGAAACGCAGATGTATTTGATAGGTTTAATTATACTGTGTCCAGCTTCTAGGTGCTTTCAGATATCTGATTCCACGCATACGTTACCACATACCCCTGAAGTTATTAGGCTACGTACCAGAGACGCAAATTTGGGGAGGAAAACGCTATACTATGATATTCCTCTTACACATAACGTTGCAGATGACACCCTAGAAAGGCTTTAAAATTCACCAAAAAAATCACAAAAACCAGGCAGCCATAGACTCACGTATAGAGTAAACTGCAACAAATTCCAATATTCCGTTTTTTGGCAATTTTGGCAGCAACCACATACCCCCCTCATTCCACGGTCCTCTGCTGGCTCCTGTGCCAGCCGCGCATGAATACAAATAGTCTACAAGCCAGGCTCATTTTTCCCTCATTTTACTGTTACCTGGCATGAATGTTGTTTAGAAAGCCAACAAAAAGCACCAGATTGCCATTTTTTTTATACTTTGCACACAAATTTTAAAAGGGGCAAAGATTTTCTACTATATTTAGCTTAATTCTTACTACATGACCCGGAAGCTAATACCGGTCTGTAACCTGTTAAAGGCAGCGTGTCGTCACCATTCAGAAAACACCCCTGCCAGTCGCAAAATACAGTTGTTGTTTTTTCTGCTCTTTGGCTCCTACTTATATCATGCAGCACACGTCCTTAAAAACAATTTTGCCCACCAAAACAGACAATGGCATCCAGAAGCAAGACATGTCGACAAGCTGCATGCCAAAAAATGAAGCCCCGAAAGCGTAATTTTGATAGTCTACTGATGCAGCGTGCGTGCCAACTCCACATACTGAAAAAGCTCAAAACTGCGCGCTCTGTTGTTCATGTTCCGTACATCGCTAAGGATATGCTTAAAACTAGGTCACTCATCAACCATTTAACACATCAAACATTCCTCTTTTTCACCAAAACCCAAAATTGGCACCAAATACACTTTTAACAACTGTAAAACTTCATGAAAACAAGGGAAATCCACTTTAATAAGGCCGGTCCTCTTACTTCCGAACTTGCCTCATTTGCATTGTGTTCTGTGACCTGCCAGCTTACGCATAAATGTCGTCATGATCTTGACCTGTACTCTTGCTTCAGTGTCAGTTTCATCACACCTCCCAAGTAACAGTGCAGCCAGCTGGCGTCAAAATTTCAACCCCTCCCCCCCCCTCCCCCTTTCTCCGCCTGCAGTGTTTCTCACTCGCTGTTACTGGCTTTTTCTGCAGCGAGCGATCGGCGTTTTAATCTGGCCGACGCCTGGTGATCTCATTAATGTCGTCTGTGTTGACGAGGAAAAAGTGCAGCACGACGCCCAGGACCTGCTGTGGTTGCGCCTGCCGCTGTCACTCATCAACATGAAGACCTCATCACTCCTGACACGCGCAACACTTCCCCCTTGCACGCGAGTTTGGCCCGCCCTTTTTTTCAGGTGACCTGCTGTTTCGGCCGGTCGTGGCAATGTCTTTGGTCACTGTGCGGTTTCCGCTGTCCGTCATCAACGTGAAGACCTCATCACTTCTGACACTCGCACTACTTCATCTTGCACGTGAGTTTGGCCTACCCTTTTTAGGTGACATGCTGCTTTGCTTAGGCCGCATGTTGCAATGTCTTCGGTCACTAGGAAATTTCCGCTGTGCATCACCAACGTGAAGACCTCATCACCCTGACACACACTTCCCTCTTGCACGCGAGTTTGGCCCACCCTTTTCGGGAGACGTGCTGTTTAGGCCGGGTGTTGCAATGTCTTCGGTCACTACGCAGTTTCCGCTGTCCGTCACCAACGTGAAGACCTCATCACCTCTGACACACACTTCCCTCTTGCACGCGAGTTTGGCCCACCCTTTTTTTTTCAGGTGACGTGCTGTTTAGGCCGGGTGTTGCAATGTCTTTGGTGTCTTTGGTCGCTATGCACGTACAGAAGTTTTCGCTGTCAGCCATCAACGTGAAGACCTCGTCACTCCTGACACGCGCAACACTTCCTTGCTGCACGCGAGTTTGGTCCGTCCTGTAAGTTGACAGTCTAGACCGCGTGCAGCG